>OU426980.1:73606221-73612914 GCA_911387785.2 Aelia acuminata | reverse complement strand
ATTTTATGAAAATGATGTCGATTTTGAGATTCCGTCGTCAAGTATTGATATATTACAACATATGCGATATATTCGATTTTGGTATCGACTATAGCGTTATCCGAGGTGCTGATCATGAAAAAGATATCGATTTCGAGATTCCGCCTTCAGGTACCAATTTATTACTAATTACTCCACATAGCCTATCTAGGTGTCTAATAATGGGTTATCCGAGGTGCTGATTAAGAAAATAATATCGATTTTGAGATACCGCTTTCAGCTATCGATTTATTACAACTTATGAAATATAATCGATCTTGGTGTCTACTATAGCGTTATCCGAGGTGCTGATTATGAAAAGGTTATCGATTTTGAGATTCCGCCGTCAGGTATCGATTTTTTACTACTTACGCAATATAATCGATCTTGGTGTCGACTTAAGGGTTACCTGAGGTGCTGATCAGGTATCGATTTATACTACTTACGCAATATAATCGATCTTGGTTTCGTCTTTAGGGTTACCTGTGGTGCTGATTATAAAAATGATATCGATTTTGAGATCTCGCCGTCAGGTATCTATTTATTACTACTTACGAGATATAATTGATCTTGGGGTCGAATTTTGGGTTACCTGAGGTTCTAATCATGAAAATGATATCGATTTTGAGATTCCACCTTCAGGTATCATTTTATTACTAATTACTCGACATAATCTATCTTGGGGTCGAATTTAGGATTATTAATGGTGTAGATTATGAAAATGATATCAACTTAAGTTTTCGCCGTCAGGTAACGATTTTTTACTACCCACGCTATATAATCGATCTTGGTCTCTACTATAGCGTTATCCGAGGTGCTGATTATGAAAATAATATCGCTTTTAAGATTCCGCTTTCAGGTATCGATTTTTTACTACTTACGCAATATAATCGATCTTGGTGTCGACCATAGGGTTATCTCAGGTGCTGATTATGAAAATGATATCGATTTTGATATTCTGCCGTCAGGAATCTATTTATTACTACTTACGAGATATAATCGATCTTGGAATCTACTATTGCGTTATCCGAGGTGCTGATTATGAAAAGGTTATCGATTTTGAGATTTCGCTTTCAGGTATCGATTTTTTACTACTTATAAAATATAATCGATCTTTGTGTCGACTTTTGGGTTACCTGAGGTTCTGATCATGAAAATGATATCGATTTTGATATTCTGTCGTCAGGTATCGATTTATTACTACTTACGAGATATAATCTATCTTGGGGTCGACCTTAGGGTTATCTGAGGTCCTGATTATGAAATTGATATTGATTTTAAGATTCCGCCGTCAGGTATCGATTTTTTACTACTTATGCGATATAATTGATCTTGGTGTTGACTATAGCGTTATCCGAGGTGCTAATCATGAAAAGGGTATCGATTTCGTGATTCCGCCGTCAGGTATCTATTTTTTTACTACTTATGCGATATTTTCGATCTCGGTGTCGACTATAGCGTTATCCGAGGTCTTGATTATGAAAATGATATCGATTTCAAGATCCCGCTGTCAGGTATTAATTTATTACTACTTACTCGAAATAATCGATCTTGGGTTCGAATTTGGGGTTATTTAAAATGTAGATTATGTAAATGATGTCGATTTTGAGATTCCGACGACAAGTATCGATTTATTACAATTTACGCGATATAATCTATCTTGGTGTCGACTTTAGGGTTACCTGAGTTGCTGATCATGAAAATGATATCGATTTTGAGATCCCGCCTTCAGGTATCAATTTATTACTACTTACTCGAAATAATCGATCTTGGGTTCGAATTTGGGGTTATTTAAAATGTAGATTATGAAAATGATGTCCATTTCTAGATTCCGACGGCAAGTATCGATTTATTACAACTTACGCGATATAATCGATCTTGGTGTTGACTTTAGGGTTACCTGAGTTGCTGATTATGAAAATGATATCGACTTTGAGATCCCGCCGTCAGGTATCAATCTATTATTAATTTCTCGATATAATCTATCTTGTGGTTGAATTTAGGGTTATTTAAGGTTTAGATTATGAAAATGATGTTGATTTTGAGATTGCGACGACAAGTATCGATTTTTTACTACTTACGCGATATAATCGATCTTGGTGTCGACTATAGTGTTATCCGAGGTTCTGATTATAGAAATGATATCGATTATGAAATCTCGCCATCAGGTATCGATTTATTACTACTTACTTGAAAATGAATTTGCTTTGTGCACTACATCAGCTACAGTCAATTCATCGAGAACCTTCAATTTAATAGCGACAAAGTCAATCTTGCTAGTGACCTCTTCTTTGTCAGCCATTTTTTTCTGCTATGGTAGAACGGAATTCTTCTGTCCTGTGCTGCACCTTTTTGTCTAACACCAAAAGGAGACTTCCTTTTTGAGATGTTCGTATTTTTTGGGCTTTTTCCCCTATCGCTTGAAGCTTCGGGTTGTTTTTCAACGTCCGCAAGATCCCTCCTTTGCGGTAACCATCAAGGCATCAGAACGAGCAGTTCTCGTGCTTTTTTTCGTCCCTCTGACCACCTTCTTCTTTTTACTTTTGGCTTTCACAGTCTGTCATTGAATTGCCGGTCGATCACTACTAGGGTTATTTTCAGCTTGAAGAGGAACAAGTTCTTGTCCATTCTGCATCTTTGTCTTTGTTTCCCACTTTTTCTTCTTCTTCTTCTTAGGCTTTTGTTGAGGAGGTGGTGTCCTTCGTTCAGATTCTTCATGGAAAAGTTGCAGGTTAGGCGATGTCTGCGTTCCACAACTGTTTTCAGTTACCATCTGAACAGATGTTTCTCCCTCCATACTAGACACTTTTTCGTAAAACATCCGGATGGTACACACATGAGCTTTAATTATATTGTGGACATCACGCTGTTTCATGACGAAATCGTGGAGCTTACAAACTTCTTCTCCAAGCAGTGCCCACACTTATCTTCTTTTTTCTTCACTTGAGGCATTAGATGCTACAGCAGCCAAGTGATCCACTTCTGTAACATTGCGGTCGCTTGATGACGACGCCCCTGAACCCGCATTCCAGGACGCCGGTACTGGAGATCCGACCCCCTGCATCATAAGATTAACAACTTTCTCTTTCTCAGCATGGTTGGTTTATTACTCAGGGTTCCTTCCCCTAGTCTGTTCGGTCCGCGGGAGGTATTTTATTTTCCTCCTACCCACTATTGTAGTGGGCATTCCCCTATACGCCACCTAGGGACACGCCACGTATGGGTTACAGACTCCCACCGTGGGTGTGTGTGTTCGAGAACAGACTAGCTAAAAAACTATAAACCGTGCGAATCTGAAATTGGGTATTTAGTGTAAGTATTTGCGCGCGATGTGACAGCAAAAATTTCATCAAAATTGGCCAAACGGAGGGGGTACTTTATTTAATAACTTTTTACGTTTTTTTCGATTTTCTCAAAAACGGCTATAACAATTTTGATTAAACTAAGTATTTGATCTATTAATATGCCCGAGATATAGCTGTAAAAATTTCCTCAAAATTGATCGACCAGAGGGGGCACTTTACTTATGAAATTTTTTCTCATTTTCAATTGTTATTTTTTTGTTTTTTTTACTCAAAAACGGCTTTAACGATTTTGATCAAACTGGTTATTTGATGTAGGTATATAACCGCGATGCGACGGCCAAAGATGTATATGCCCACGATGTGACAACTAAAATTTCATCAAAATTGGTCGAACGGAGAGGGTACTTTATTTAATGAATTTTGTCTAATTTTACGTTGTTTTCAATTTTATCCAGAACGGATCAAACGATTTTGATCAAATTCGTCATGTTTAATGAAAATTAAGAAGAAGAAGAAGAAGAAGAAGAAAAGTAATTTTTATTCTGGGACATTTAGTCCCCTAAGAATAACAAATATGAACAAAATTAATAGCCATTTGTCTGGTTAGTTGGAAAAAATATAATAAAAAACAATAAAAAGAAATAAAGAATTAAACTATAAGGTAGAAACAATTAGGTGTTCTTTAATATCAGGTAAGCTTTATCATTATTAAAATGTTCTGAGGGGCCTTTAATAGGGAAGGGGCCTTTTTTGTTTTCCTATAAAGTATCTTTGTTTTTGTTTCTATGGAGAAATTAACTGTCTCTCGTTACGCCTAAAATAAGAAATGGCTAAATCTGAAATATGAAAAAAATCAAGTAAACCTATAGAGGAGAAAAAAAGAAAAATATTCCGTCAACTCATAAAACACGTCGAGCCCACGCATACGGAGTACATGCATTGTTCATAATTAAAGCCGTTCTGTTCATTTAATGGTAATTATTTGTTTCATGGTAACTAAATGAAGTTTTCAAAAACTACATAGAGAACAATAAAATCAGACGACTTGGAGTATTATGCTTGCATTGCCGAAGTATCACAAGTAAAAACTTTTATTTAATAATAAAAACAATTATTGTTTTTTATAGAGAAAATAAAAACAAAATGAAGAAAAATGTGTGACTTTGAGAAGTGGCAATTAACAAAACAGTGAGTTCTAAGTGAGTTGCGCGCACGCACCAGATTTTTATATCTTGAAATCTATAAATAAATATCAATATATATTTCATAAAGATGCATATTTTCATCACTTCTTTTTTTACAAATTATTTTTTTTCTTCTGTTTTGAATTTTTGTCTGCTTATTATTCCTTTATGTAAGTTGTGAGAGGCCGTAGATACGTCCTTGGTTACTAACCACGCCCAAAGCGCCCCCTCGTCTGGATTACCTGCTTCATGTTTAAAAATCTTCTCAATTAAATAATTTTATGTAATTATTTTTTTCGGTTTGGAAATTTAATAATAATATTAAAAATAATAGTGATTATTTCGCTGCATGTAGTAAAGAAAAAATTGCTGTGGCAACACTGGGTCAAGCTCAGGTCTTATAATGATTTTAGCCAGTCGAGGCCTGGGTTAGTCCCCGCCTGCTATGCTCGTTGGTCTTGTTCCGTTGAGGGGAAGATTTTAGTTGGATCGCAAACCAGCCGGTCACTGCGAAGGTTGCGGGTTCGAGACCCGGGAAGCTTTCGGCTTTTAGCCCGAATAAGGGTGGACAGGTTGAAGAAGGAGTTTTCGTGAAGAAAGTGTTGTGCTTTGCTTCCTTTGTGTGCGTGTGCGCGCGCGGGTGTGTGTGTGTGTGTGTGTGTGTGTGTGTGTGTGTGTGTGTGTGTGTGTGTGTGTGTGTGTGTGTGTGTGTGTGTGTGTGTGTGCGCGCGTGTGAGTGAGTGTGGGAGTGTATGAGCGTGTGAGTGAAGGCTTTCTTTAACCGAACAGTACTTAGATAACTTCAAATTCCTGTGACTAATCGTAAACGTGTTTACCTTAAGAAAGTGAAAAACAATTTGGACACTAGCAAACTGTGGAAATTAAATTTGCAGCTATTGGAACAAATTCCATTGATTGGAGATACTAAGAAAAAGGTGTGAAAAGCGCCTATTGGCGCCATAAATATGACGCCTAAGTTTTAAACTTATAACATAGTATTAATAAATCACAAGAAGATTGCTTTAAAATATAACTAGTTGGGTAAACGATGGGGTGTTTTGGTAGTGCAGCTTCCAGAGCAGACCATGAAGAAACTAAAAGGGGACGGGAGACAAATAAAAAAATCAACCAACAACTTCAAAAGGACAAGCAGGTCTACCGGGCTACTCATCGGCTTCTACTATTGGGTAATTTACTTTATTAATTTTCTGTCTAATTACTTGTTATAGTTTAGTGGTTATGTTTTGTCTCAGTTAACATCTTGGTTCAGGCCTGGTGAATCGTGTCCGTCTTTTCTAGTCGTACTTTAAGGTTTACAGTCGCCATATTGCATTTGAGAAATTTCTATGCAAAACAATTCTCTTATCACTTCTTTTAAAATATTTGTATCAGCTTCATCACCTAACTGTTTCCAAGTCAATAGAAAAAGTATAATTCTTCAAGATAACCTCATCTCATTTAGCAGCTATTTTACTTTCTTTAATTTAAATTTCTCATTGTATATTCCCTTACACTATTCCTAATATATATTTATATATATATATTATGTATACATATACCATGTATAATTGCATGTATTCACATAGATACTATCGAATCCTGTGTGCCGAGTAAATCATTTTAATACTAATGATTTTTACCAGTTAGATTTAACATTTTCTTCTGTTTTTCTCTGATCACAACTTTTTTATCACAATTATTTGAAATATCAACAATAGAAGTATGAAATGTACTTTTTGTTAAACTTTTTATATCACATTGTTAAACTGCTTCCCTTTAATGATAATTATATCTTTCTTAGGTTAGTAGAAAATAAGATGCTTGAGTTTAGGTCATATGGTTTCTATGAATGGTTCATATTTACAACAAATAATAGTCTTGAAATTTAACCATGTTAAATGAAGGGGTATTTAATTATTTACTTGGTTAATCGAATATTGTGTCTTGAGTAATAAACTGTTCAATTAGTATTAATTGTGCTTTTGTCTACTCTAATGGAATTGGGATTGGTTTGAATGTTATTTATTCATTTACATTGCTTTCAAACACTAACTTCTATTAACACCCTATATGTTTACAAGCTATGATTTGTTTTTATGAAATAACTTGGTTTTCATTCTCCAATAATAATTACCAACAAGCAAGTTATGTTTTTTAAAAATGTTCCCTGTAATATTTGCATTATA
>OU426980.1:73523721-73603721 GCA_911387785.2 Aelia acuminata | reverse complement strand
GAAATATGAAAAAAATCAAGTAAACATATACAAGAGAAAAAAAGAAAAATATTCCGTCAACTCATAAAACACGCCTCATGAGCCCACGCATGCGCAGTACGCCTTTAATGACAGACCATTGTTCATAATTAAAGCCGTTCTGTTCATTTAACGGAAATTGTTTGTTTCATGGTAACTAAATGAAGTTTTCAACATCTGCATAGAGAATTATAAAATCAGACGACTTGGAGTATTATGCTTGCATTGCCAAATTATCAAAAGTAAAAACTTTTATTTAATAATTAAAAAATTGAGTGTACTTTAAAGAGCAAATATCAACAAAAATAAGTAAATGGATGTGGAAAAATGTGTGACTTTGAGAAGTGGCATTTAACAAAACACGTCAATTTCTAATCTAAGGAAGTTGGTAGGTGAAAGTTGTGTGTTACGCGCATCGCACCAGATTATTTTTAGTTTTATTTAGTTTAGCAATATTTCCGGAGATAAGATTGGATTTATCCTCGATATAATGTAGCAAGTAGTAGTGCAAATTGGCTAGGTCTAGAATACTTGACTTAGGTTATATATTTATGTTATAAGGGAGGGAAAATAGAAAACCGAGTTAGATTGATGAATTAAACTTCAAGATTTAAATATTTTTGATTACTTCAATGCAATTTTCTTACTTATTTAATTTTACTTTGGTCAAAGATAGTCAGGGATTTGGTAAAAAAAAGTTAAAATAAATGAATAATATTGATTATCAGTAGTCACCTATATAGTTCAACTTATTTATAATTTTTTACAGACCCCCTGACTATTTTCTGCTTGATTGATCATATGGTTAACCATCAACACATTAAATTTTGTTGTATTTTATTTGATTTGTTGGAATATTAAGGATTATTGTCATGTATAGTGTTTACATTCAGTTTAATAAAATTGGTTAGTCATAAATTAGTTCAGTTTGCTACTATTGGCTAATAGTTATTAGTTCTCTTGATCAAAAGTGAATGAGGCTAGTTCCTGGAATAACATCAGAATTTTTTATTAATATTGTACATTCTTATAAGTTTTTATCTCTTCTATAGATACTGAATGTATTCTATGAAAACTGTTAGTGAATTATTTTTTTTCATCACTTTTATTTATTTTAAGGGCATGATTACAATATATTGCTAATTTCTCAAAGAGATTAATACATTTAGGTTATTGCCCATTATGTGATCTGTCTTCTTGATTATTAATTAATTATGAACAGTCTATTGAAATGGACTATTCTAAATATTTACATATATAACTTCAGTCTATGAAAAGTGAATATTGAAGTTATTGTTGTGTTATTTTATTTTTACCTTAAATTATGCCATATAAAATACAATAGTAAATTTAGTGTGTTGTGTTATATCATTAACTTCTAAACTGTTTTTATATGTAAGCTTATTTGATTCACTTAAATCTTATTTTTTACATTTTAACATTCCGTAGTTTACAATTATGAGTTGTTAGGGGTGTCTCTGGTATTTGACTTTAGCCCTTCTGACAATTAATACAGACATTGTAAATAGTTAAAAAAATAAAACATGAATGGCTCACCAATCCAATCTGGAAATAAAGAAGTATACTCATCTGCTTGTATTTAAATTTTATTTTGATTATTTCTTTCAACTCCCAAATTTGCATGTCCTGAAATATATGCCAAGAAATATGTACCATAATCATTTTCATTCCCGATAATATTATTTTATCATTAATCCATATTGATTTACTCAACCTGCATTAAGGTCTCCATCAGTATTATCACAATAGGATTAAGTACATAGATACTGCAAAGTTTTACTTTCACTTTGTTTCCTGTTTCTATTAGAATTAGGTTGTATTATTTGTAAAGTTTGGTTCATCAATTTCCTTGATAATTCTTTTTTTTTTTTTTGCTCAAAAAACTCAGACTGATAGTAATTATTTTATTTTAACTTTATCACATAATTTTGTATGTATAATTGAAAATTTGAATTTTTATTATTTACATTCCGTTAATGAATTAAAGTTATTCTAACAGCTTTACTTTTCCGTTAATCTAGCTTTAGGGAGTAAATTTTGATCTTTATGTTATTGCATCAATACTTTTTATTTGGAGTTCTGAGAGACTTACTTTGAGGTGTTATAATAACGATAGTGATCAATAGTAAAATCATACACACTAGCACACTTATTGATTGATAGTTCATTATGTAAAATATTGATTTTTTTTAAATCCTTTAATTAATTTCAGTGTGTCATCTTGGATCAGACTAAATAGTCAATATGTTTTGATTCACAGGTCTACATATTAATTTTAATCTTGCCATAAAAACAATATTAAATATTATAACAGTCCAAAAAATTTATTTTGTTGGGGATATTTATTTAGACTTGCGATTTCCTCAGAAAAGCTTAAGATTTAGGCTGGCCACTGACGATAACTCCATATGGAACTTGGGAATGATGGTGTAACGGCTGGAGTGCTTGGGGTGGAAAAATATTTCAAGGGCTCCACTAATGATCACTCCACTTCATTGTTCCATTTTTTTTGTGAGTGTCAGTAGCTGGTCTTGGTAGATTTTCCTATTTAGACAGTCCGCGGCCATGGTATGTACTACTACTTACAGTTCGTTATATTGTTTCTGTTTATTTTAATTTTAAAAGAAATCTTTATAGATGTTGATTTAAGAGTATCACGTGTTCTTGAAATAATGACATGGAAAGTGGTTCAATGTACAGATTAGTTTGTATAACTCATGAAAATGATTTGGTTTTAGAACTAATACTCTATAATACTGAGTAATTTAAGCAAATTATAGATCACAAAAAATAACCAATATATGAAGTCGTGTGTTACAGTATCTTAAATTTATATTATCCTATATGACCTACAATTTTTGATCATGTTGTTTTATTAAATAAACTACTTTACTTTTGAATAACTATGTCTATAATTATTAAATTTTAACTATTTTTGATTAATTATTTTAGTTCTGATTCTTATATTTTTTCTGCATTTTTAATTTAAATAATAATAAAAACATTTTTAATATTAAAAAAAAATGAGGTATTGATTTTCAAATGGTACTTGAGAGCATTATTTACAAAGCATTATTTGGATGTAATTGTATTCTGATGGATTTTTTAAAATCCATCTCATTTTCTTCAAAATGTTTAGTTGGTCCTAAAATATCAAAGAAAATTTTTGTTTATTCACAGAATATTTTAAATGATGGATTGAGTATTTTTTGCAAATCTTTATCTCAATGAATTATTATTGATGATATATTATTTGGTTAGTTATTAAGAATCCTATTCTACCTCAAATTGAACAGGTAATGATCATGATGGTCTAAAGCTGTGAACCAAACTAGTCCATCTGGTTTCCTTTCTCAGATTAGTTGGAGTATTTGATTTTAGATTACATTAGTGGTATCAAGGAACATTGGAATTTCAGCTGCTTCTCTTCAGAAAAAACACAAGCAGCTTTATATACTCACAATTTCTCTTGTTATATTTGCATTGGGTACTATTGTCTATGGTCAGCATAAGATGCACTTTATTGTCCCTTTAAAATATTCAATTAGTTGTAAGTTATAAGTTATTTCTGTATTTTTTAGATTATTTCTTCTTTCTGACTCTAGTTTAAACTTTCAGTTCTCTTTGTCATGCCATTATGAATTGTTCTCCTATATTTTATGTAACAATGTAGCATTTATATGTTAATATTTTCCTTTGTTTAAGTTATACATTAAAGTTATTGTTGATAAATCAATAGCTGTATAAATAAAAGATTTCATATGCTGATAACTAAAAATTAAGGAATATAAGGACGCCATGGGGCTGTGTTTTTAAAGCTATATCACTTTTAAGAATTTTTTTTTTTTTTTTATATTTTGATATATTTTTTTTAGAAAAGTAAATATTATATATTATGTTAGAAAGTATTTCAAATATAATATTTTAAAATTATTTAAGTAGAAGATGAAAGATTCGACCACGGCCGGGAATCGAACCCAGGTCCTCTGCATCTGAGTTGCAGCGCTTTTACCACTGAGCTAACCGTAGGGCCGTCCCAACTGTGATCGAATCTTTCTCTTCTGTGATCCCACCCACCAGGTCTCACCACATTGTAGCGAAGTATCAGGGGGGCTGAACAAATGTCCAGACAGACGGGATCTAGTTGACATACTTCAATTATATACATTGTATGCTGTTATGTAGTCATTAGTTATCGTTAGATGATTAAGTTATATGCAGAGGACCTGGGTTTGATTCCCGGACGTGGTCGAATCTTTTATCTTCTAATTAAATAATTTAAAAATTTTAACTTAATTATCTAAGGATGACTAATGACTAAATAACAGCATTCAACTATAATAGTCTTGAAATGCTGGTATAAATATAAAATAATAAAAATTATCCTAAGTCCTTGTGATATCCATTGAAAACATTTTTGTTAATTCGTCAGTCACAGTTCACAATATTTTGACTTATACCGTGTAATGATCACTTAAGAATAACGTGTGCAGGTTGTCTAACAGTCCGGAATTTCAGGAATTATGTATGGTCAGTAATTCATACTACATTATTTTGGTAGTCATGAATGTCTCCATTAGATTTGAACTATTAGTTGTTGGCAAAAATATTGGTATTTTCATATATTATTCTGATATTTTTTTTGTGTTTAATTTACAATATTTTTGTTTTCAATATGTTTGAGGTGAACCATTGTTCATATAGTAAATAGAGATATCTTCATTCAATTTCATTTGGTCTAATCTTAGAAGATGTACTTTTTAGCCTGATCTCTTTTGTTTTTTTTGCCTCTATAATTTCACTGGTATGATTTAATCTCTTAACTATATGCTCTATCTTTAGATGATTGCTCAAATACTTTCTACTTGAGTTCTTGATCTGTTATGTATTTTTTTGTTTTTTTTTCTATTCTAGATTATTACATTTAGCATTTCTTGAATTACATTGCCAGTATTATTAGTTACTTGAATTACCTAAGTTCTTCTCAATGATTTTTTCCAATTAGAGTCTCTTAGCTTTTTGTTGACATTTTACTTTATTAACTCATAGTTAACAGATTTTTAGAAAAATTTATTTATAGCAAACATTTGAAACCAAGAGAGTGTAAGAACACTATAAACTCCCAGTCAAAAGTATCGCAACACCTGCGATAAATAATTTTTTTTTATATTGCAAGGTTAATTTTTATAAGCTGTAAAAATCATATGTATCCAGATTAGAAATCTGGTGAATATATATATATATATATATATATATAATATTGTTTAAATGTTTTTTAACCTTTGTATTACTATGTCGCTGGCCTATGTTAATTTGAAAATAATTAGTTTTAATTGTTGTTATTCTCTACTACTGTTAAGCTGTATTTTTAAATAATTGATTGTGAATGTTATTCTTTCGTAGGTAAATTGTGCATTTAAGATTTTTATATCCATACCTTTATTATATATGGCCTAAATGTAAGCTTGTCTTATTGTATTTAGTAGGTATTTTTTGTCTTATGCATTATTAAAATGTTGTGAAATATCTCTGAATAATTTCTTAAATATTTACCCTTCCCCTAAAATTTTATTTATGTGGATGTTGCCATAAAAAAAAAAAAAATAAAATAAAAAAAAAATTGAGCTCTACATTATCATTGAAACTTTCTGATTTAGTCAGTTATCTTTCTTAAACTTGAATGTTTGTTTATAACTAATTTTCAGCTATAGCTACATGTATGTGTGATTGATTTATTTTATGTTTTTATTATTGACTGCGAAATTATTGCTAGTCAGGAATTTCCCAAGAAAAGAAATTGAAAAGTTCAGATATTTCAATTACAAAAATTAGATACAATCTATATTGAGACATAAAATTAGGCACTACCTTGTGAACTGGTATTGATGAATTAATAAAAATATTCACGGTTTCATATTTTTGTCTGGGGAAATATTTAACCCCTACATTTACTATTGTTTAAGGAATAAGTATAACGCTTGTTACTTGATTTTTTTTTAAAGGAGTCTGTAATTGTTTATATTGAATTTAATTATACTTATCTTTTTTGTTTGTGTGTAATTTCTTAAAGATTTAGACAATTTTCTTTGTCTTACATTAACACTTATTGGAGTTAATATTAGTATTCTTATTTGTATTAATTGTGGTTTAGATGAAAATTAGTGATGTTAAACTATCCATAGTACTAGCGATACTATTGATAGTTTTAAACTATCGAAACTATCGATAGTTTTTTAACTATCGATAGTACTATCGAAAACTTTGTTTTTAAGGATAAAGTGATAGTGTTTGCCCCTAATCATCCATTGGCTATATAATTCATGGAAATGAAAAATAAACAAAATGTAACAGTGTAATTTTAATTATGTTTCTAACAAAAAAATGCTTATCTACTCTATAAAAAAAGAATATTAACTTCACGCAAAAAATATATGACTGAAAAATTGAATGGTATGCTCATACACGCCTTCCATTTTGATGTAATAATATATAGACAAAACAACTGATTGCCTGTCCGTCCCTTGACTTGAAAATTACTTGTTTAATGGCATTTAAAAAAAAAAAAATCAGTTTTTGTAAAGAAATATCTTTAACCTCTCTTAATCCTGTGAAACATTTTTTTGAAGTATACACGTTCCAAAGTAAGGTGTGTCTCGACAAATGTCACAGAAATGTCCTTTTTTCTTAAAAACTCCGACGCATTCGAGGATTGCGTTCCGAATGTTGTAATGTCTAATCAACTGTTTCGACCACTGGGAATCCTGATTTCATGGTTACTTGAAGGGGGTTAGTTTATAGCATTCCCCTTAAATACAGTTTCTTTGCCCTTTTGATAAGTTTTTATTCTTTGCAGTTACGGCTAATCTTGAAACTGACAAAAATTATTTCAAGGTATAATGGAACCCATCTTCTATCCACAGAAATGTTCCTCTTATTCCCTAATACAAGAGGAAAAACAAAGTGCAAATGGAGACGTGCATTCTAGCTCCTATCATTCCAAATGAAAAATTATACTATTCTACTCCCCCCCCCCCAGTCATCACATCATGCTATTAATAGTATCGATAGTTTTATGTCTAATAGTATCGAAACTATCGATAGAAGAGACTATTGATAGTTTTATATCACTAATGAAACTTCAATTAGAGTCTCTTGGCTTTTTGTTGACATTTTACTTTATTAACTCATAGTTTACAGATTTTTAGAAAAATTTATTAATAGCAAACATTTGAAACCAAGGGAGTGTAAGAACACTATAAACTCCCGGTCAAAAGTATCGCAACACCTGCATATTCTTAATTTAATTGAAAAATATGGCTTCTAGGGTTTTGGGCCAATAAAAAAATGAATCTTTCACAAATAAATAAACAAAAACTAAATACGCCCTTGAATAAAATTAGAACTATTGTAGTAAATAAACTTTGTATCGTATGCAGAATGTACTTAATAGGTTGTTTCCTCCTCTAGCTTCTAATGAGGTCTTGAATGGCTTCCTGTGGAATTCGCTCCCATTCCTCGAGAATTGTTGTTTTCAGCCTTGCCAAAGTCGTGGGTGCAGGATTTCGGGCTTTAACCATACTCTACTAGTTTGTCCCACAGATGCTCTATACAATTTAAATCAGGGCTCATTGCAGGCCATTGAAATCTTTCAATTTCAGCGTAATCGAGGGAGTCTGTGAAGCATCTCGCAGAGTGGGTCCTTACATTCTCGTGCATAAACAGTGTGTCTGGGCCATTGAAATGCATGAAAGCCATGACATGTTCTTGGATGGTTACCTCCACATACCTGGGGCCTGTCAGAACCCCACCATGCACCACTACAAGCTCTGTACCAGCTCCCCAGGAGATGCCTCCCCAGAACATAAAAGAGCCTCCTCCATAAGGCATACGGGGACTGATGCGGTATTGGCTAAACCGTTCCTGAAGCCTTCTTCAGACTGCCACGACCGGCTGGACTATGGAGAGAGACTCTCGTTTCGTCAGTGAAGAATACTCTCTTCCAATCATCCGTGGTCCAATTCACATGTTCACATGTGAGCCGTGGGCCTTCTCGAGGTAAGGCCAACTTCATTTAGCCTCCTCCCAACAGTTCACCTTGATATGCGTGAGTTACACACCTGAAGGAGTAGATTTTGGATCTCTGGATTCTTCGATTCCCTTCTCCGGAGTGATTAAACCTTCAGCGGAGAAAGCGGTCGTCGATGCCGCTGCTGGCCCTTGGTCTTCCTCCAGTTGGCCTTCTTGAATGCCTTCCCATCTCCCTCTGCCATTTGATGCATCTGAGGACTGTAGAATAATGAAAATTTATACGCAACGCGATCTGACATACAGAAAGGCCCTCCTCTGCTAAAATGACAATACGAATTGATTTCTCTGGACTGAGATGCAAAGGTCTGTTCATTTTAATTTCTGCGTACAGTCACTAGGCCAAAATTATTCACAATATGACCGTACTCACTGTCGAACAATGAAATGAATGAAGGCACTGAATGAACTGTGTGAATTATCACTGAAAAAGGACCTTCTTATGTCCCTAATCCTTTCCTAAGATTCCTAGATAATCCTAATGCTTATCATACTTCACCCTGTCATAGAATTAGGAAAGACACTCTTCATTTTATTTTAAATACCAAAAATTCTTAGGTGTTATGATACTTTTGATCGGGAGTGTATATAAATACAGGCAGTCTCCGGACTTGAGTCAACACTGTTAACGTCTGTCCTTAGTTCATAACAAATTTAGTGTGGAAGATGAACCCAAAGTTTCATTGCAAAAACAAAAAAATAAAAATATATAACTAATCGTTACTATTAACATTACAGGTCTAAACAACATGATACATAACAAAGGAGTCTTCTTTCCCCTTAGAATGCCGCCTAACTCTCTAGAATTCAAGTTTTCGTTGTGAGTTTGAAAGTGTTTTTGGGTGTCATGTATAAAAATTTCTTGGAAACCCCACATTCAGTATTTTATTTTTAATTTAGTTATGCTTATGAACTGTTAACACGCTATGTTTTACTTTGTCATGAGTAGTATATTGGCATCTAGCTTTGGCGGTTGTAAATGTTAGACGATTTGAAAAAAAGAAAGAAAATAATGAAACAATGGTATCCCATTACAGTCTCAATAATATATATTTTCTTACATTCTTTTAATTTGGTGGACGTTTCGGTCCATAAAATCCTTAGATCATTTTAAAAAAAATAACCCTTTTGATATAATCAATGCAATAGAACTCAAAGAAAAACTGACTCTAAAAATCAGCATTGAAGCAAATGAAATATTAGCTAGTTATGATGTAAAATCTCTATTTACGAATGTTCCTTTGAAATTGGTTTTTGAATTAATCAATAAAAATTGGTCTCTTATCGAACCATACACAAATATTAAAAGTAAAACATTGTTTATAGAAGGCTTAAAAATATGCACGGATAATGGATATTTCACATATAACAATGAACTATTCAAGCATACAAACGGTTTACCAATGGGTGGGAGACTATCCACCAACTTATCTAGCATAGTTCTAAACCACATACTCAGTAGAGCAATAAACGAAACGAATCACTCCCCAAGTATTATATGCAAATACATTGATGATCTGTTCATAATCATTGACAAAACTGTCCATCCTATTTTTCTTAAAGCACTGAATAATATTAATAGTAGAATCACATTTACTGCTGAATTGGAAAACAATAAACAATTAAATTACTTAGATTTAACTATCCATAGGAACAATAATAAACTCACTACAAAATGGTACAAAAAAGAAAACACAGCAAACATCATACTAAACTACCACTCAAACCACCCATTCCAACATAAATTAATATTCTTAAAAACACCATAGGTAAAGCTTTAAAACTATCAGACCATATATACCTCAAAGAAATAAAAAGTCAAATATACAAAAATTTTTCAGATAACCTATACCCTAAAAAGTTAATTAATAAAATCTGGCATACAACTCTTAACCTAAATACAAGTAATTCTCAACAAATAAACATACCGAACCAAGCTGAGGGGGGCCTGATACACCAATGTAACATTATTAAACCTAACTTAAACCCAACCCAAAAAACAATAGATAAATTCTTCGAACCTCTCAATATAAAAATTATAACCCAGATATTACTGATATAACAAAGGAAGCACCACCAATTAATCAAAATAGTAAACCCTACATCAGACATAGCTCTCTAACATACATAAATAAATTATCACAACTGATCAAAAAAACCCTAATAGAATACGACATAACAGAAAACTTAATATCCTTCAAACCCATCAATAAAATCAAAAATATCACAACCAAAACAAAAGATAAAATTCCAACAGCTGAACAAAAAGATCTAATTTATAGAATTCCATGTAATGACTGCAATAAATCATATATAGGCAATACTTCAACTAATCTAAAAACAAGAATTTACAATCATAAAAATAACATCAAAGAATCCTCCAAAACCAATACAGCCCTTTCACTACACTAACAAAAAACAATAAACACAAAATTAACTTTGAAAATACCCAGATTCTACATAGGGAAAACAATACAATTAAAAGAAACATTATTGAATCAATTTATATCAAAAAGAATGAAATAGAACTGGTTAACTATAAAAAGGACTCTGAAATAGTAAGCAAACACTATTATGCAATAATAAATAGGATATAGCAGCACCAGGATTAAAAAGATAGCAGACCCCCACAGGTCAAACATCCATTGTAATTATGACAAATTCTATTAGAATATTAATTTTTTAATATCCAAAACGAGAAGGTTGGTGAGCATTGTTGCCATTTTATTATTATTTTATTTTTATTTTTGTTCTATTATTTATTTATTCTTGTGTATTTATTTAAGTAACCCTTCAAAATTGACACTTGACATACTATGTCATGTTCATATCTATTTTAACTATATCTTTGTATTTTTAATGGTGCTTTAATTTTTATTGTTTATATACTGTATAAGAAAAATACTAAAATCAATTGTACACTATGGAGGTGATGAATATGGACACGACAGTCTGAAACGTCCACCTAATTAAAAGATGTAAGAAAATATATATTGAAAATATATATTATTGAGACTGTAACGGGATACCATTGTTTCATTATTACAAATAAATCAAAGCAGTGTGACAAGATAATAAAAAAAAAAAAAAATGAGGAAGGTTTTTCAAAATTTGATGTGAATATAAGTAGATGTTTGAAACTTCCGATAACTACAGTTCAGAAAATCTAAAGGAACAAAAATCTTTTAAAGAAGTAAAACATTCTGGTCCACACCTCCACCATATTACTATCGTGTGTCGAACTTATTGCTGACATCGAAAAATTACAAATCGTTTGAATTAATAATCAATTAAAGAATATTCCCTGTTCATAGTTATGATTCGTAAGATGTGGGTATTATAAACTCGCGTGCGCCCACACACGCACACACACACACACACACACCCACACACACACACACACACACACACACACACACACACACACACACACACACACACACACAAACACACACACACACACACACACACACACTGGTATATTAATTATTATTTGGACTTGTCACATTTCTGTGAACCCAACATTACATAAGTACGGGGACTGTCTCTAAAAATATGGATTTAAATATGATAAGCTTATGTTTAGAATAAAGCTTATGATAGATAGAATCGAGAGATTATAATCATCTGAATGTGGCTAGGATTAGAATAAAACAGGTATGGATTTCACATAAAATACAGGCAAGGAATACATTTAAAATTATGATATTTATTATGGATCAACAAACAAGTGAAGAATAAAATAAGATCATATATCATCTCAAACACTGTACTAAGATGGTTTGAGTTGAGGATTCAGAAAGAGATTGAGAGAATAAGAGATTAGAATCACAGATGTAGTTAAAAAAATCCATTATTAGAACTTCTAGTTAGATCTTGACTATATTAAAAAGAGATCTGTATATGCTTAGTTTCCAAATTGCAGAATTATATTTATATATTCCCTATCTGTATTTTATAAGTTTCCACTACCTCTTTATTATTATTGTTATTATTTTATCCATTAACATTTACACTTGTGCTATTTAATTTGTTCAATTATGGCTTCTTTGTTTTTTAAATCATTATGATAGGAAATACTATTTATTTTTTTATATTTTTAAAAAACCTTGATCTGATTACCATACCAATATGGAATTGAAAACGGATATATGTATGTATTTACATACACATATAAACTGCATTTTATGTAGGGGGGAGGTGGGGCACAATGAAACACATACACTCCTGGCCAATTTTTTTTGTATACCAGTTTTCTCTATTATAATACATGGATTCCTGGATAAAAAAATTTGTATAAATAGGTTATCAAGTACTAAAAACAAAATTGCTTTATAATGCATTTTATTCATGTTAACAAATTTATAATAATTTTTAAGAAAACTAGATATAAGCAAAGTTGGCCAAATTTATTTGTACATATTAGAAAGTTTAAAAAATATATAAAAAAACTTTAGTAAGAACTAATAATTAATAGTATTTCCCTTGTCTTCGATCACATTTAATAATCTTCTATTCATAGAAGTGGATAGATAGATTCAAGTTGGGCTTATTGCCCTTAATAGTTTTCGCATCTTTTTGGATCGCCTTTCATATCTTATTGTCCGTTTGGTACGCTCCCTTTTTATAAACTTCTGTGGATAGTGACATCCAATAATTTTCGATCGGATTTAGGTCAGGAGAGCGTGATGGCCACTCTAAAACTTGCTGACCCATATCAGACAACCCTTGTTTTGTTACTCGGGAGACGTGACGCATTGTCTTGTAAAAAGTAATAATCTCCTTCCAGGAACTCAGAATTCATCCAGTTTAATACCTTTTCACTTGTAAGTGCTAAATATTGCTGACTGTTCATTCTTCCCGTGACTTTTTCCAGGAGATAATTGCCTGACACTGTAATTGCACCCCAGACCATCACTCCACCACCTCTCATCTGCTTTTGGGAGGTTAAATACTGTTTTAGAGTTATTTTCCATATAACTAAATTCGTTATCTGGACCTTTTTTTTGAAAAAAAATTCTCAACTGTGAAAACTTTACGTGTCCAAATGAGATCCCCTAAGGACAGCCACTCAAGAGCCTTTTTAACGCGATTTTCGCGATGCGCTTTGCTGAGAGGTAGTTTTTTTTATCAACTTTCCTCCATTTTACACCTATCTCAGGAAGAAATCTTCTAATTGTTTTAGTGGAGGCAATTAAATTGAGGTTTTCCTTCAACTTTCGGGATGTCACAAGTTCGCCTTCTTTGGCTAATCTTCGAATTTCTCGTTTGATACGCGCTTCCGAACGTCTAGTAATCTTTGGTTTGGGTCCTCTTTTCATTTTAATGCGGTCATAATCATTTTTTGCCATATAGGCCACCGAAGTATGCGGTAGACTTAACTTTTCGGCGACAGCCCTATAACTTAAGCCTTTTTCAACTTCTTTTTTAGCTAGGGTAACTAAATCCTTGGAATACATTTTCTTTTAATCACAGATACTTTACTCTCGGAGTGAGAAAAAAGACTGAATCAATAGACACTCTTATCTGGGATAAGCCTTTAAAAGAAAATGTGTACAATTTAATTTGCCCAGCTTTTGTTTGGTATTTTATGACTAATTCTATTTCCATTTACAAATATTGAGTGTAAACATTTTTATCAGGCCAACAACCTTATACATCCTTCAAAATAAGTGCAAAAAATCATGTCACTTCATTGAGCATAAAAAAATCAAATAAGATCCTATAGTTTTACACTTTCTTAATTTCTACAAAAAAAATTGGCCATATCTATAAGTTTTTTTTACCCATAGCACCCCACCTGAGACTTTATTTTCAATTTTTTATTTTTTCCATGTTACCTTAGGATCTAATCTATGTAAGAAATGCGTTAAACATTATTTTATGCACCATGGCTGACCGCGAGCAGCTATTTTCCAAAAAAATAATTTTGTTTCATTGTGCCCCATGCTCGGGGTGCAATTAAGAGCTGAAAAAACCAACACCATAATACACAAAAAGCTTTATTCGGCTTCCAGTCGGTTTTTCGTTCTGCTTTAGGTAGCCACGAAATTCTTCAGGAAAGAGGAAAGTTTGACTTTGGAAGAAAGTTGTCATAAATTAATACAGTTTTTTTTTTGTGTTCTGCTCTCAATTTCGCACCAATCTGTAAAAAAAATAAAAACAACTGACTGCTTAAAAACACGATGACAACATGCATGCGGAGTACACCTTTACTTGTAACTGCTCATTGTTAACAAGGAAAGGCATACTAATACCGTAAAGAGTCGACAAGAGCTTGTTGGAACATACGTAAACTATTGATTTAAATAAAAGTAAAATTTTCTTTATTTGAATGGAAATGTAGGCTCTCCAAATAAAAAAAAAAGTTTTTTTATTTGGAGAGCCTAAGTTTCCATTCAAATAAAGAAAATTTTACTGAACATCCTGATAATCAATTACCCTCATCATAAGATGGTATATGTGGAAATATTGATGGAACGGCAACTTTTTTTCCTACTATTTCGAAAAGTGAATGATGTAGTTATCTTAATCCCTCTCCTTGAAGTAGTTATACGAATCAGAGTCAAAACAAATTCTTCGTATACAACAGATAATTATTTTTTAATAAAATTATTTATTATTCGATGTGTCGATGAGATGACTGTATCGTCCGTTATTCACAAAAATCCATTGGTAATATTTCATCTTACTCCGTAGGTAACCATTTGAATAAGAAGTTTTCGAAGAAATTCATCGGATTTGTTTATAATAGTTGGTCCCTTTCCATTACGTAGACGAGCTTGTCTTTTATACCATTTTATTATAGAATTTATTCTTTTTACTTTGGCTAATTATGAACATCGAATTATCCGACATCTGAATAAAAAAAAAAAAAAAAAATATACTCGATTAATGCCTTATATTGTTACAAATAACACTGTTAATTGATGGTCTCTAATCATTCCCTATACCCTCTGATCGCTTGAATCTATTATTCTATAACTTATATGTTGTCACGAAAACGGTGAAATGATATTATTATACTCCCTGAACTATCTGTTTTTTTTTTACGGTTATTGAATCCATAGACTATCGAGATACTCACATTAAAGTCAAATCAGCGTCCACAAAAAATGTATATATAAACGCACGAAATACAAATTTAATTAAAACGAAAACTATCTTAAAATTCCACTTCTCTGATTAATACGCTTATAACAGAACAAAATGACAATAAAAACAAACTGAATAAGTATATATACACTTATTCTAAATATTATATCTGATCGTAAAGTATCACGTGAAGATTATGTGTTGAAATTAAGAGGATTTATTTTTATATATATATATATATATATATATATATATATATATATATATTAATGTAATAATGACAACATAAAATGTTAGGTCCAAAATAACACAACTAGGTTATATCCGTATAGGTTATAAATATATCCGTATAGGTTATATTGGTTATAAATCCATCTATTAAAAGGAAAATAAAAGGGGAAAGGAAGGAGCTGAGTAGCGGTGGGTGGCCGCCAGGTGGAGGGGGAACTGTGCACATTTCCTACCGGTTTATGTCATCTCTAGTTACTTCTGTACTCTGTGGTCATGTGATGCTCCTACTAAGATTTTTTAATTTTAATTAACGTCATTTAAGTTTTAAGTTTTCAATTTATTATTTGACAGAACAATTTCTGTTGCATTTTGTGCTGAATATATTGATTGTTTTTTTTCTTAGAAAAAATTAGTGTTATGATATAAGGTTCTTTACTACATTTTATTTGTGTCTACTAAGATAGATAGATAGATAGATAGCTTTATTAAACATAAATATATATAAATAAACATACAATTTCTTTTTTGAAAATATAAACAAAAAGCTTTTATTGGCATGGTAAGGTACCGTCTGCCAGGAGCTGCCTCTAAACATATATTTACATATAGGTATACGAATATAAACTATAGTGGTATAATGGTAAGAGAAAAAATATAAAATAAATAAAATTATAAAAACAGAAATTGGATCATAATAACTGATAATTATTATTACTGATTTACAAAGTGCACGGGTTATTTTTTATGAGTTGTAATGTTGAATTAAAAACATTCTATACTTATAAGCCGCAATGTGGTACAAGAATAAACTGCTCCATCTTTACCATTCAATATTTCTATTAATTCATTCTGACATACTCGTAAAATTGTTTTTTTTTTAAATATCTTATTCTATATTCTTTAAGGATAGGACATACACAGATATAATGATCCATATCTTCAATCACGTTTAAATTACAAAGACTACACATTCTTTGCTGTTCACTCCTCATTATACTAATGTTAAGATATACTAATTGGCCTCGCAATTTAAATATTGTCTTAATAAAATTCATTTTATTTATGTCTAACATATAATTTCTTTCACCTTAGTCTCTGTTTAATTCATGGTAAAGACAGTGAAAATTAGACAATCGAGCTTTGTCTAACATGTTTGCCTTAAATTTATTTTTTAATTCATTCAGAGTACGGGAAATTATATGACTATTGTGGTATTCTAATGGAATATTTAATTTATTACAAAGTTCGGTGTTTTCTTTATGCCAAAATATTTTCATTTTAATTATTTCCTTGCCCAAAATTTTCGGTAGCCTTGATTCCGGTAAAGAAAGTATTTTTTGTAAGTATTGTAGATGTATATGGTGTAAAAAAAAAATCGGATTAAAATTAGATTCCAGATACAAGATATAATTAGGTGAATTTACTGGAAGGGAGAATAACTTCTTTATAAAAAATGTATTGAGCTTTTCGACTTCTTCATAACTATTGTATCCCCAGACTTGGCATGCATAACATATTATTGAACGAACGGCAGAATTGTAAACATCTAATTTTTTTGACAAAGGTATTTCATTTTTGTTTAAAAGGCTATTGTATATTGTTTTTATGGCGAACTTTGAGATATTTAACTTATCCGAGAAATGAGTTTTCAGTTTACAGAGGGGGATAAGTCCTATTCCAAGATAGTTGTGTAATAGTTTACTATTTTTAAATTGTTTCCCTTCATTTTCCATTTTTCGCTAATTTCCCCGTTGCGAAATACCATAATTTTAGTTTTTTCAAACTCTATTATATTCCACCATCCTATTTATCATCATTTGAAGCACCTTTGGTTCCGACGCGAGCAAGCCTATATCATCTGCGTAAATTAAACAGCGTATATTTACTCCCCCAACTGTAACACCACCCCCAACAAAATCAGAAAAATCGTTAATAAACAGTGAAAACAAAATGGGTGAAAGTAGACATCCCTGTCTCACACCTACCGAAGTTTCAAAAGTTCTCGTAATTCCGCCATTAGACTAAACACAAGAATTTGTACATTCGTACAAAGCCCGCAGGGCATTAATGAATTTAGTAGATACATCCAACATATGTAATTTGTATAAGAGGGAATTACGGTCCGGTGAGTCGAAAGCCGCCGTAAAATCGACGAACAAACAGTATAGTTTGGGTCGTTTCTTACAGGTTTGTATTTTTAAAATATTTAACAAATTAAATATTATTATGAAATATTAGGGATGGTTGAAATATTAGGGGTGGCTGTCAACAGTGGAGTATCCCTTTCGGAACCCAGCCTGACATTCATGCAACATTTTATTTTCCTCTGTCCATTGTTCCAATCTTAATAATAACAGACCAGTAAAAAGTGGGAGTTCGTGTTTATACTCGGTGGAGTGAGGACGTGCGTTTAGAGCTCCTGAGGATTAAGGACACACACAGCGATAAGTCACCTTTATTTAACCATTTCAAATTATTTTATTATTATTTTTTTTCTAGTTAGAAATTATTATTTTTTGTTCTTCAGGGAAGGTTCTTTAATTTATTTTTATATTTTATTTCATTGATAAAGTTTTTTTTTTTTGGTTTATAACTTTCATTAGATGAAATGGCGGAATCTCCGCCTTTAAGAAGGAAAAAAGGGAGATTTAGAGCATTAAATTCAATTAGCGAAGGATTTACATCCAAAAACATAGCAAAGTTTTTCATTATAAAACGAATTGAAACAGACGAGGAAGGTAACGCGTTAGACTTCAAAAAAGTTTCACCGTTTTTTATCAATAAAAGTCTAAAGAGTGTAATCGGTGAACCAAAAACAATAAAGAAATTAAGGGATGGAACTCTTTTAGTTGAAACACTAACTGAAATTCAATCGGAAAAGCTTTTAAAATGTAAAAACTTCCTAAATAACCTCCCCGTTATCGTTGAGCCACATGGCAAGTTGAACTCAAGCAAAGGGATGATATGGTGTCCAGACCTAAATAATTGTTCGATGGACGAAATAAAAGAAGAGTTGAAAATCCAAAATATCGCAGACGTGAAAAGAATGACCTATTTTAAAAATAACGAAAAACAAAACAGCCATAATTATCTACTTACATTCAATAGTCCCACCATACCGAACGAAATTAAAATAGGTTTTTACAATATCAATGTGAGGCAATTTTTACCAAACCCTACCCGCTGCTATATATGTTTAAAATTCGGACATACCAAAACTGTATGCAAAAAAGAACCTCTGTGTAGGTATTGTGGTAAAAATAAACATGAAGGATTAGAGTGTGCTAGCCCCGTAAAATGCGTCAATTGTGGCGAACAACACGATTCCTTCTCTAAAAAGTGTTCGGTGTTTCAAAAGGAAAAAGAAATTAAAGGCATTCAGGAGGCCGAAAAAATAACATACTTTGCGGCGAAAAACAAATATGAATCGTTACACCCGTTATCAACACGTATGACTTTTTCTAATGCAGTTAAAAATACGAAAACAGTTAGTGTTCAAACAGACAACATAAATGAAAATATTAACATTTTTAAGACACCGTTAGTGCCAACTGCCACAAATGCAACTTTATTTACCAATCGCTCGTATACCATTGACTCATCCCGGGCCCCCACTCCTTCCCATCCCCACCACTCCCCTCTTCCTCGCCCCCACCACCCCCCTCCTTCTCCTTCCTCTACCTGAGCTGGACTCCCCATTCAGTCTGCGGCAACGTCCGAGGCTGCACCTCTTGCTGACCCTAACCTCCTTTCTCTACCTTCCCAACCGACTCCTTCCGTGGCTCGAGAACCGGCCAAAATTTCGGAAGCCGAGTCCATAACTCCCGAGCTTCCCACAGAACACGTAGTTTTATCATAGGATAAAACTATTTCCGATGAAATCACCTTATGTCGCGATAACCCAGGCGACTCACAAGGTGACTGGACAATAGTTCGAGAAAGAAGATCAAGCATCAGAACGCGAAACAAATCACAAACCCGAAAGCAAAGCAAAGAAAAAATGGAAACAAAATAATTAATACTAATTATTTATTATATGTTTGGTTTAGGTTTATTTTCATAGTTTAAGCATTTAAACAAATTAATTTCATCTATATATTACCTTTAGTAATTTCAGCATTTATTTATTTTTTACTTTACTTGGTCATATATATTTATATACATTTACTCAAAACATATGACTCCTACAACTAATATAATTCAATGGAATTGTAATGGTACAGCAGGAAAAATCGAAGAATTGAAATTAATAATAAATAAATACCAACCAATAGTCATATGCCTACAAGAAAGTAAGTTGCTCCCCAATAAAAAATTTAACCTTAAGGAATACAATATCTACCGACAGGATTTCGAAAACAGTAGTATAGCCTGTGGAGGTGTACCTAACCGCGGTACACAAAAACGTAGTATCCGAGCTGGTTTTAACGGAAACTTCTCTCCAGGCGGTAGTTGTTAAAGTTTTCCTCAAATTCCCCGTTTATCTCTGTAATTTATACCTACCTCCTCGTAATATTTCGGAAACCAGTATAATTAATCTTTTGAACAACTTACCATCTCCATATATCTATGTAAGCGACGTCAACGCGCACCACTCTTCCTGGGGCTCCTCTCATTGTTCGACACGGGGAAATTTTATTAAACGAATAATCGATTCCACTGACTCAGTTGTCTTGAATTCAGGAGACCCAACCTACTTAAGCCCGGCTTACAACACCTTTTCTTCCATAGACTTATCATGGTGCTCGTCAAGCATTTTTCCGCATCTGTGTTGGCAGGTTGCCCAGGACCAGTATTCCAGCGATCACTTTCCAATAGTCATCTCCCTCCCTAACGGAAACCCCAGTAAGTCAAAACATCCTAGGTGGATCATATAAAAATCGGATTGGTCGGTCTTTCAAAATAACTTACATATAACAAACTCAGACATAATATCATCCAACAGTAGTGACGAGATAAACCATAAAATAACAACAGCGATTCTTGAAGCAGCGAGTCTTTCAATTCCAAAAACCTCAAACAAAACGAGACCTCACAAATGCGTACCATGGTATGACGAAGAATGCAAAGCCGTAATAAAAAGAAGAAGAAAAGCTCTCAAAACTTTTCTAAAGGAATCGTCTCTAAGCAACCTAATAGAATACAAGAAGAGCCGTCCAATTTCCAGGAGAATAATAAAAAGCAAAAAGAGCGCATCCTGGGAAAAAATTTTAAATTCCATCTCAACAAACACTTCTCCAAACACTTTTTGGAAAAAGATACAAGGCATTTCAGGGTCCCATAAAGAAAATCACGTAGCACTTTTAATAGGCGAGGAGTAGGAAGAGGATGTTAAGGAAGAGTTGTTAGCAGAACACTTTGCTGAATTTTTTTCAGGACTATACTCCGCTCAATCCCGCCATGAACTCGATAACTCCGATCTAAACTCAACCGAAAACCAAACCGAAAAAGAATATAACCACCCTTTCACTAAAACCGAATTACTAGCCTGCCTGAAGGAGCTGAAACCTACTTCACCAGGAATCGATAATATTCATAACGATATGTTAAAAAATTTACCACCGCAGCCCCTTAATGCCCTTTTGGCCCTATATAACCACGTCTGGTGCACAGGGGATTTTCCAAGCATCTGGAGAAGATCCGTAATAATTCCAATCCCCAAACCTGGAAAAAACAAGCTCTATCCTCCAAGTTACCGGCCTATCTCTTTGATCAGTTGCATTTCTAAATTGCTGGAAAAAATGGTGTACAAACGACTAGCGTGGATTTTGGAAGAAAAAAAGCTAATAGCGAAGGAACAAAATGGCTTTAGAAAAGGACGCTCTACATTAGACCATCTTGCAACGATGGAATACGAAATAATGAACTGTTTTGAAAAAAAAAAAAGAGTGCATAGGCATTTTTTTCGACATCGATAAAGCTTACGACAATCTAAACCCGATGCTCGTCCTGCAACAGTTAAAGGAATGGGGATTCGAAGGCCGCATTCTCACAATGATAGGAAACTTTCTTCGGCAACGCACGTTTCAAGTGAGGATAGGAGACTACTTATCTTCGGTCAAACCAATGTCAAAAGGAATACCTCAAGGAAGCGTCCTAAGTTGTGCCCTTTTCGCAATCGCCATCAACAAAATTACTCAAATTATTCCCAAACCCATTAGGACCTTTTTATTCGTTGATGACCTGGCCCTACTACTTCCGTTCGAAAATCAAAACTACGCTGCCAAAAAATTACAAAATTGTCTATTGAAATTAGAATCATGGTCAATGCTAGTCTAGTGCAAATACTTTCATCGAATTTTTAAAAAAATTTAATCTCTACAACAAAATATAAAAATAAATCATTGAGCAAAAGGACACGAATGACCTCCGAAGTTGAGTGTCCGTAAACAACAAAACCTAACCAGTAAAAAGTTTGGCTTTTTTAACCTTTTTTAAAAAGCGGGAAAATTATAGATTGGGCAAAACTATTTGGAATGTTTGAATTATCAAAAGTGGAACAAAAAAAAAATTTAAAAGATGTTGCAAAAACTCATCTGTACAACCTTAAAAAAAAAATAAAAACAACCATACGGAACTCTGTCGTACCCTGGAGCTTTCCCATTTTTCGCTTTATTAATAACTTGTTTAAGCTCCATCAATTCAAATTTAGTGTATAGCGTTTCGTTCACATTGTGAGGTGGACCATACAAACAAAAATGGTGATGCTAAAACGGACGGATTCAACAAAGAGCTAAAGTATTGAACCCATTGTTCACCTCTAATATCTGAGCTTCCGATAAACTCCGCTTTTTTATTATATTTACAAGGTCCCAGAAGCCCTTCAAATCATTTACAGTTTTAAACTTATCAATAATCCCTACATAGAATTCGCATTTTTTCGATTTACACAAATCTTTGTAAACCTTATTGCTAATATAAATTTGTCTAATCAAATCGGATTTCGAATTTCTGTACAAATTCAACAGTGCAAGAGTTTCCTTTCTCAATTTTAAACATTGATGATCAAACCACTTTTCCTTAAATTGGTGTTTATTATCATACCTTCTACATTTTCCTAAGTAAGATGCATCTTAAATTACATTAATAAAATAATTTACGGCTTCTTGAGGCTCTTCCGGAACTCTGAGATCTATTTTGCTTAAATTATTTTTGAATTTTTCACTATCATTTATGGTCCATTTTAATTTGGGTAGTATCGGCAGAGTATCAAAAATGTTTGGCTTTCCTAATTTCAACAACAAATGTAGCGGCATGTGGTCACTATATATTTTTGCTTTAATATTAAATTCCTAAAGAAATTTCAACAAACCGACAGAGAGCGAACAAATCTATAACTGAACTGCCATTGGCTCCTATATAGGTGAATTCACCGGTTTGATCACCAAAAGTCCTTCCGTTCAGGATAACCAGATTCAAATCCGCGCATAATTCGAAAAAAACAGGCCTTTGTTATTTCTTATGGTGTCTTTTGATTTTCTGTAAGAGCAGATATTAAATTTATCAGATACTAATGCATCCGGCAGATTTTGATTTTCCCCGACTCTTACATTGCAGTCACCAATCATTAACCTCATTAAGTAAAAAAGTTTCCAACAGAAAAAAAATATCGTATTCATAAATAAAACTAAAAGTGTCTACTTAAAATGCGTTTAGAATAGGAATATTTTATGCATGCTTCAAAAATAGCTAAATACGATTCCATTAGAGAAAAATATATCTTCAAAATTGCTAAATGAAATTCCATTCAAGATTTAAAAACAATATGGAATTGTTTTTTTTCAAAATTGGTATGACTATATAGGGCAGAGGCTAACAAGTGGGCAGAGGCTAACTAGTTGAAGCTAAACGCTGAAAAAACAAAGGCAATCTTAATAGGCTCCAATCACCTCCTCAAAACCGCCCCTAACATCCCACCCCTGTTCTTAAATAACTGTACCACAACTCAGGAGCTGTCCCTGCAATTCTTTTTGAGGGCAATTCCATTTATATTTCGGTGAAAAAAAAAGTGTAAAATGTATTAACAGCTCACTTATTTATTTACAAAATAAGTTAGTGAAACTTACTCCAAAACAAATAAACGAAAAGGAACTTTATTGTTTGTATACATATTAACTACTATCCTAGAAAATATGTAAAAGTTAGTTGTGGTAATATATTTCGCTGTTGTTTTTTTTTTCAAAATTTTAGATGGGGGCCAGTCCCGTATATCTCTCTCTCCATGGGGCCCCTGCCTCTACCAATCATAAGGTAAACGCGCACATTGAACTGTGCCACGCAGGCGACGCTGAGCAGACTAGGACAAATAGACACAGAGCAGGGTAGGGTAGACCGAAAAAAAAACTGCGTCGCAGTTTTCCGCGGAGCGCGCTTTCCCTTTCTAAGGTAAGGCGCACATTGAACTGTGCCACGCAGGCGACGCACACAGGGGTATTTGGCCCTAAAAGTTGGCCAAAACCCATTTTTTGAAATTTGAAATTTCTGGTAAATAATGACTGGAAGTTCAAGTAGAGGACCTGCTGGATCATGTAAGATGATTTTTATCTCATCCAGGCCCTTAATCCGGCGGCTATTCTAATTCAAATCTGACTTCAAAAATGATCCTTTAACTCGTCTGTGCTCATAAGTATTGGTCTACAAAATATATTAATTTTCTTTTTTCTTACTGAAGTATCGGCATTATCATGTGATGGATAGTTTGAGGCCAGGTTTGTACTTGTTATCCAGATAGTTATAATTTTTTTTTATTCAATACTAGTACTAGTATCAATATCTTTTTGTTTTTTGGTAGGTATATTTTAGAGCTAAAAATTAAATTTGAAGGTTAAAAAGTTATACTTCTGGGCATTTCTGGGCAACGAAATATTTTTTATGATAATGTATAATTATCGTAGATTATGTTCTTGAAAAAAAATCTGCGAATAGCTGCGATTGGGAGACTTCTAATTTTTTATTACTAAAATGTCAATTTCATTAAATAATAATAAAAATTCAATTTTGTTATTTTTTCATTTATTTGTATTTTAGGATCTTCTGGAAGAATAACTGTAACCTGAATGGAATTATTTGACATATTTTTAAAGTCAAAACATTAGCTTTTAAAACAAATAAGGACTCTTTGGTTTCTTTTCTAATTGGGAAATATTGTAATAAGCTAGAGCATGTGAAAGAGCTAAAACAAAATTATCCATTTTGAGGCATGATTTCCAAGTGAGATATAATGCTTCTTCAAGGAAAAGAAATGTTTTTGAAACAGCAACAAGAAATGGCTAAGTGGGACGATATCAATCAAAAACTGTCAATCAGATATAAATCTGGTGGACGCTCTGAAAAATCATTTGTTACTTTAAAATTTACAACGAATACGGAGAAACTTTATCAATGGTATGCTATGTCACCATCTGTTCACAAAATTTTAAGGGATGGTTTTGAAGTGATAAAAAGCCCTCTGCTTTATATTGGTCTTTTATCTGAGGAAGCAGCAGAAACCCGAAATAACCATTTCCGGGTTTATAGAGAAAATAAGACCAGAAAATTCTGGATGTAATTAATAGATTAATATTGACATCAGATCCATTTATCACAGGTATGAGAAGTTCAAGAAAAAATGTATCAGGTTTTGTAAGGAAACTTTAGAAATGTCTCCCCAACCAACTTAACCGATAGTGGTGATTTCGAAAGTTAATTAAGAGACGAGGAAAGCGAATAATGAATAATTAAATGTAATATGCATTTTTAAGAAAGGTTGGGGCGTTTCTTACTGGGATATAAGTTGTGTTTCGAAGAGGTATTAAACAATTCTTAATGAATTAGGAAAACACATTTTTTTTCTTTATCACCATAACTTTTTATATTCACCTATTTTACACTATTTTCATTTTTAAAAAATAATAGTAATAGATAAATGATCATAAATCTTTAATTAGTTACAAGCATATTTCATGGGTGCAATGCATAAAGAGAAAATAATATGAACATAAATTGTGAACCCATGGATGCCTATTTCACAGTCGGTGGAGTTATGTAAAAATTGATGTTATGAAAATTTTCTCCTTAGAGTATTTTTTTAACTGCTAAAAAAACATTTTTACTGTCTATTACAAATATAGAAGCCATTTTGAGGACTTTTGAATTAATAAAATGGAAGGAAATAGTTTTGGCCAGCTTTTCGGGTCAAATACCCCTGTGTGCGACGTAGAGCAGAAAAAGGCATATAGGCACAAATTAGGGCACAGCAGCACGAAAAAAAAAAGAAAAAAACTGCGTCGCAAAAGTTTTCCGCGGACATTGGATAGCGCGTTTCCTTCCTAATTCACGTTACTCAAAAACTGCTCTGCTTCGCCTGTGTCTCAATGTCCGCTCGGCCTAATTTACGTTTCACAAAAACTACTCTGCTCTGTTCTGCGTCTATTTGCCCTAGTCTGCTCATAGTCGATTTATTAATTTAAATAAAAAATATTGGAAGTGATCGATTGTCGCAGGGGTGTCATTCGACATTGATCCGAAAATTACCGGAGATAGTCATAGATTAAAGGTCTATGGCTAAACTAAACACATCGAGATTTTTTTTTATCTGTACAGCTTCTAAAAAAAAGAAATTATTTTTTAATTCTTTAGTTATATTTATATTATATAAATATTTGCATGGGGGCACATTTTGAATAGCCAGTTATTTAAAAATAAAGTTTCGAGTTTAATATACGAAATTTCAGAAAATTTATAGCTTTTATAACTTGTTGGTGTCTAAAGGTTTTCTTGTATTACAAACTATCTGTTGATACGAGTTAACAAGTTATGATGCCTTGACTGCATTTTTTTTTTTGTCAACAAAAAGTTCTTAACACCTAATTCCTAAATCAACATGCTACCCTCAAGACCTCCACCTTTAGACGCCCTCCCGCACCCTGGATAAATCCCGACATCAGAGAGTTGATGAGAAGAGAGATGCTGCCAGAAGACGATTCCGACGTACCCGTTCCCCTGAAGATTAAACCCATTTCAAGTCCCTACGGAACCTCACCCAGTCTTCCCTACGACGTGCTAAGTAAGGCACTGTTTTTCCATAATTCCCTATCACAAGCCCTCGATCCTAAGTCCAAATGGAAAATCCTTAACAACCTGTCTATGGTAAAATCCAAAGCCTGCACCTACTACCCCATCGATCCAGATGAACTAAATACCCATTTCGCAAATTCTCCATCTATTCCTCAGCCCTCTTCATTTTCGTTCACACAAACTTTCGATCCAGATAATTTTTATTTCCTGAATATCTCACCTGAAGCTTTACTCTCGTCCATCCTCAAGTCCAGGACGAATGACTTCGGTACAGACCAAATTCCTGTAAAGATCATCAAACTCTACCTTCCGGTTATATTCCCTGCCCTTATACACATATAATTTCTCTCTATACAATTCTTGCTTCCCAGAAGCCTGGAAAGAAGTTATAATCCGTCCGTTAAATAAAGTGGCTGTTCCCTCTTGAGCTTCCGACTATAGACCTATTTCCATTCTCTCCAAACCGCTCGAAAGAATCGTCCACACCCAGCTCAATGATTTCCTCGAGCGAAAAGCTCTCCTCAATCCTCTTCAATCCGGCTTTCGCTCCCATTACTCCACACAATCTGCTCTACTTAAGATTACTCAGGACCTTCAATCCTCCATAGACGAAACTAAAATGACCATCCTAATTCTCTTCGATTTCTCAAAAGCGTTCGATACCGTCAATCATGAGATCCTCCTTTCTAAACTCCAAAACCTTTCCTTGTCAAACAGCGTCTTAAAGTCTCTCCTTCCTGTCCTTACGTTCACAAACAGTTCATATCCCTGATAAACCTCCTTCCTCACCTCTTTTACTAACACGCAGCGTTCCACAGGTGTCCTCACTTTCACCAACACTCTTCTCTGTTTATATTAATGATCTTCCGGATTCCATCAACCATTCAAAATACCACTTATACGCCGATGACCTCCAAATTTACTTATCTTTCCATCCTAACGAGATGCTAGAAGCAATCCAAAAATTACAGGAAGACATAGAAAGCATAAACGCCTGGGCAGAAAAAAAATGAATTGAGTCTAAATGGAGAAAAAACCAAGGCTATCCTAATCGGCTCCAAGCATCTCATTAATTCCCTTTCTTACTACCCCCTACTTTACCTCAAAGGCCAACATATCCATTTCCATCCCCATGTCAGAAATCTTGGAGTGATCTTTGACCAGTATTTGTCGTGGAGTAACCATATTTCCCAAATCACTAGAAAATCCATCGCTATCCTCAAACAGTTCCGCAGATCCCGTGATTGCATGTCCTCCAAAACCCGTCAACTCCTTGTTTCCTCTCTTATATTTCCCTATTTTGATTATGGCTGTCTTGTATACGAGGGACTGTCTGGTATGCATGAGGCGAGGTTAAAGAGACTAATGAATTGCTTCATTAGATTTATCTTTGGTGTCCCCAGGCGCTCCCACGTCTCAAGTTACTATGCTGAATTGAAATGGCTCTACCCAGTTTTTCGGCGGCAATATTTCCTTGGTGTATATCTTTTCCGAACGTTCAGAATTAAGAAGCCTCTGTATATTCTGAATTTATTTACACCTTGTTCCTCCATTCACTCTCTAAATACCAGATCCCAAACCTTAAATCTATTCACCCCTTCCTACCGAACTGCCTCCTTTACAAAATCATTTATCATCCGTGGTACCTCCTTTTGGAACTCTTTACCCGTGTATTGTTGGTATTCTTAGGGGACTTTTCTTCTTCTTCTTCTAATATTAGGCAATTAGTGTATTTTTGTAAAAAACTAATAGTCATTATAAATTTAATGTTCTTTTGAAGGACAGATACTAAACAATTCTATTTTTGTTTAAACGCTATAAGAAATTTTCATTAAAAATAAAAAACGAAGAGGTAGAAATAATTACTTATTTATAGGAAATTTTTTGGTAGTACTTTTGATGTAGAATTGCTGGTATCTTTTGTCTCTACTTGTCCGGAACACCCTGTATAGTTCCATATGTCCCATAATTATCCGAAGTAGATTAAATATCTTATATTTTATCCACCTTTCGGTTGCATTTTTTTTAGAAGTTGTACAGTTCGAAAATAAAATCTTCATGTACTTTGTCATGAATGTTTAGTATATTAAATGGAGAGAACTATCACTTACTCTTCCAGTATGTAAAAAGGGCAATAGCCTTTAAATTTGATTATTCATAGATCTAGGTTCTTGTTTATTTTGTTGTTTCATCATATTTCTTTTATAAATTTAAAATAATTTTTTTAGTTCCTTTAAAAAAATAAATCAAAGTCACTCTAGCTGATGGGCTTAGCTCAAGCTTTGAGTAAATTTATTTATTTTGTAACATGAAAGAAATAAAATTTACTTTATTCATTCATTCATTCATGTTTAGTTTAGCTATGGACCCCTTGAACTGTCTCCGGTACTTTTCTGATCACTGTCACGTTTTTAGAAAACAGAATTTCATTAATGTTTTCTGAAAAATCTTAATAAAATTTCTCAATGAAGTTTATTGTAGGTATATAAATTTGGACCACAAAAATATAACCGTGCTATAGATGAACAGGACACACCAAACCTATAATGTATGTTACTTTTGTTCCTCAATTTTGAATCACCCTGAAAGGTTTTACACAGAAAGGTTACACACAGAAATCGGTGTTACATCAGAAACCTCCCCTTTTTATGTAGAGAACTCTAAGGTAAGGCGCACATTGAACTGTGCCACGCAGGCGACGCAGAGCAGAGTGATTAAAATAAGACAAGAGGAAATGAGAAGAAAAAAAAAAAGTAAAATAAGGTTAAGTTAAGGAAAATACTACAAATCAAAATAAATTATATGGATAACCTGTACGTACGTTTTTACGTAAATTATATGGATCCTGTTTACGTTGGATTGAGGACATTATATCGTTGAGTCCACCCATGACGAACAAAATTCACTCGTATTTTAGTAGGGGCATTCAGAAGTGAAATCAGAAAGGGGGCGAAACCCAGAAACTGGGTGCGGAACTCACCGAGAGCGTAACATTCGGCCAAGAAATGGAGCAGGTCCTCTTTTTTGGAAATGTTGTAAAGTAAATAGTTCGTATTCTCCCTATTCAGCCAAGGAATATAGTTCAAATATAGCAGTTATCCACTAAATTTGATCATCCATCACGCTCCCAGTGAGGTTTTTTTTACCGCACCCCCAACAATTTCCATTATACTTTCTATACTATTCTATACTAAAAGATAAAAGAATATTTCCTATAATAAGAAGCGATACGAATGTCGGCGATCTAAAAATTCTAATTAAAACGTCAATAGAACTTTCCCTTAACCATACGTAAACCTCATTAATAGATAAAAAAGAATAAATTTTCACTCATTTCAGTTTAATTGATTGATTTATTTCATTTAATATAAGGGTGCTAGAATTTTTTCAGTGGTTAATAATTGTCATTAAAAATAAGACAAATAAAAGCGATTAATAATAATTCCATAATCAGTCAAATGATTGATAAGATATCTCACACAGTCAAAATACTCAGCACTAATTAATTTATACCAATTAATTTAATTTAATTTTAATTATATACAATTATTAATATATTTAACATATTTGAATCATCACATCAAATTATATTTATTTGAGCGTAAAAAATCAGTTAAAGAGGATGTTACGATTATGCTAAGCTTTTTATTACTGACATCTATCATAATATCAATAGAAATAGAAAATAAATGAAATCTATCAGATATAAAAAATAAAATAAATATTACTAAAACCTAAAAAATAAGAATTATTGACGCTTTGCTAATGTCATTAAATTTCTAACTGCTATTCAGCAGGCTAGGCAGCACAAAAACTATCCATTCGATTTAGGTTTTGGTTATATCTTTAAAAAATCTGGTGCGTGTTCGCAACACACAACTTTCACTTACTAACTTACTTAGATTAGAAATAAATGCGTTCTGTTAATTGCCACTTCTCAAATGAACAGAACGGCTTTAATTATGAACAATGGTCTGTCATTAAAGGCGTACTCCGTATGCGTGGGCTCAACGAGTTTTATGAGTTGACTGAATATTTTTCTTTTTTTCTCCTCTTTATGTTTTCTTTATTTTTATCATATCTCATATTAACGATATGCAGGCATAACGAGAGACAGTTAATTTCTCCATGTAAACAAAAACAAAGGTACTTTATAAGAAACAAACAAACAAAAAAGCCCCCCCCCCCAAAAAAAGCACCCTCAGAACATTTTAATAATGATAAAGCTTACCTGATATTAAAGAAAACATAATTTTCATTAAACATGGCGAATTTGATGAAAATCGTTAAAGCCGTTTTTGAGATAATCGAAAAAAAGGTAAAAATCGGAAAAAAAGTTATGAAATAAAGTGCCCCCTCCCTTTGACCAATTTTGATGAAATCTGTGCTGTCACATCGCGGGCATATACCAACACCAAATACTGAGTTTTGTCAAAATCGTTAAAGCCGTTTTTGAGTAAATAAAAAAAAACACGTGATAATGGGACAAAATTTATTAAGTAAAGTCCCCCCTCCGGTTGATCAATTTTGATGAAATTTTTACAGTCGTATCTAGGGCATATACATACATCATATACCCAGTTTGATCAAAATCGTTAAAGCCGTTTTTGAGTAAATAAAAAAAACACGTGAAAATGATACAAAATTTATTAAGTGATGTCCCTCTTCCGGTTAATCGATTTTGATGAAATTTTTACAGTCATATCTCGGGCATATAAATAGATCAAATACTCAGTTTAATCAAAATCGTTAGAGCCGTTTTTGAGAAAATCGAAAAAAACGTAAAAAGTTATTAAATAAAGTACCCCCTCCCTTTGAGGAATTTTGATGAAATTTTTGCTGTCACATCGCGGGCATATACCTACACTAAATACCGAATTTCAGGTTCACACGGTTTATAGTTTTTGAGCTAGTCTGTTCACACACACACACACAGACACAGACACACACACACACACACACACATCATCCATCACGCTCCCAGTGAGATCTCACGAACAAACATCCATGAATCTAAATAACTCAATGTTTCGATCCAATTCTTTTAAAGGGAAAATCTATTCGAACTTATAGCTTCTAGATCACATTGCTTTATATGGTGGCATAATATTCTCAACTTTTAATTATCCAACTGCTCCCTTTACAATTGAAAACTTTCCAGAGCTCTCGAACCTAGATGAAAATTTCTCCGCTAAATCACGCCATTACTTAAACCAAAAAGTGTTGCGTTTGACTACTACCGTTGCGATAGTCTTAGAGAGACGATCGAGTGGCCATCACAGAACCCTAAGACAGTATTTCAAATGCAGCCGCAGTGTAAAAGTCTCTTAGCAACTCGGTGCAGAGTTGGGCATATTTATGTTTATAACTACAAATACGAATTATCTTTATAATTTTTATCTTAATTTTAATGTGAATATGTATAGAAATTTATTTATACCACATTGTAAACCCTGTAAATACGAATAAATTTACAGGGAAAATTACGAATATTCACAAAAAACGTGAATATTCATAAATAAAGATGTGAATACGGAAAAATTCACAAATAGAGTGAATTTTTTAAAAATGTATTCTTTCAGATTAAATTTATAGGTTTCTTTTAGGATTTCTTCATATTGGTATACATTATTAGGTTAACCCTTTTTATAGAAATCACTATAGCTCGGCAAAATAATAAATTTACCTGGTAATCGCATGCCCGAACTGTGACGGCACTTTGGTGGCCAATAGAAAGGCTTTATAACAGTCGGCATACTTTACTTTGGCGCTAGTTTATGCTTTGGCTTGATTTTAAAGTGTTTATTGTTAATATAAGTGTTTTTTCGTTTTTGTTATATTTATTTTTGTGACCTACACCATTTATATAATATTCATTCACTAGAAAGAAAAAAAAATCAGGTTATATAATGTTATTAAAATTGTACGTTTGTATTCTTTTTAAGTTAGTGATTAAATTTGTGAGTGTATTGTATTCTATTCATTTAGAGAATAATTCTGGGTTTAAGACTATATTTGTAAATAAATCTTTAATAAATGTTTTTTTTTTCATTTCAATTGTTTTTTTTTGAGTTTATTAAAATTAAAAATTTATTATTAGAAAATCATTTGTCTGGATTAATAATTTAAATATTGATAGTAAATTTACAGCTGAACCAAAGTTTTTACTAGTTATACCACTGAATATTTATATAATAATAATTCTTTTATATAGATAGTAAAAGCATTTAAAATGACATTCATTTGATATCTCATTAGTATGGTTTGTTTTTATATTGCAATTGATAATCATTTCATGAAATATAGTTTCCTTGTATTGGTTTTAAGGTCCTCTCCATCTGTTTGTCATCATTGATAACATAACCTGACAATTTAAATTTAGCGCCAAATCAAAAATTTCTTATGTTGTTGAGCTATACATGATAATAACGATTAAGTTCTATTACTAGGTTAATTGGGGTGCTGATTATAAAAATAACATCGATGTTAAGGTTACTCGCTCAGGTATCGCTTTATTATAACTTATCCGATAGAAACAATATTATATAAGGCGAGAATTAGGTTATTATAATTCTATTTATTAAAATAATATCGATATTAAGTTTGCTCGCTCTGAAATGGATCTATTACAACTTAATCGATATTAGGATGAGCTTTTGGGTAATCCGGGGTGCTGATTTTGAAAAATATTCATGAGATTCCGTCGTCTGGTATCGATTTATTACGACTTATGCGATATTATCGATATTGGGGTCACTTATAGGGTTATCCAAGGTGCTGATAACCAAAATTATACCGATTTTGAAATTCCGTCGTCACGTATCGATTTATTACAACTTACGCGATATAATCGATGTTGAGTTCGGCTATAGGATTATCCGAGGTATTAATTAATGGATGATCTAGCGCTGTAGATGTATCGTTCAGCATCTAACACAGATGAAGCGTTAGCTGGGTTGAGCAAGTTTTGAAAATGAGAAACTAATTTATATAAATCAATATCACCACAGATAATGTTTTTTTGCTTAGAGTGATCAGTTAAGCGCTATAATTCTTTAGATTAATTTATAGTTTATATTTATATTTATAATTAATAGTTTTAAACTTTTCAATTTCCGTATTAAGATAGTCTTTTTTCTTTTTAAGACACAAATCCTTGTAGTATCCGTTTGCTTCTAAATAATTAATTTTGACATAATTGGATCTAGTTTGACGAAATAGATTAAATAAAGCAAGGTTGTTTCCTTCGCTATTATCAGTACATCATGGTGTATTTCCTACATGGTGTAGTAGACTGGATTCAACCGGAGTGTATCCACCAAGTTATTTAATAATTTCTGGCTCTGCAAAGTTCGAGAGCTTGTGCAAATAAACATGACCTAAAGATGCCTTTGACAGCGATTTACGAATTTTTATTGCATATTCATTAAAGTAATGGGAATAAATTTGGTGGATTCCGAAAGAAAAAGAAAATGGCGGCTATATGAAAAAAAAAAGAAGAACATTATTTATAACAAGATGAAATATTTAAACTATTTTCAATATTACAACACCATACCCTTAAGTCAAAATACTCTGCCGGCTTATGAATGCTATAGATTTTTTAAAGAAGAAACTTATCTAACGAAGTTATATGTTAATCTCTTTATATCCCTGGCGCTACAAACTGGTTGGCTAATACGGTTTTTGCATCCGCTGTCAGATCTTCCAGCTCTCTCCTCGAGATCGCTCACTTAATCAAGTCATCTTAAAAAAAGTTTATAAAAAAAAAAATTATAAAAGAAAAAAATCTGGTGCGTGCGCGCAACACACAACTTTCACTTACCAACTTACTTAGATAAGAAATTAATGCGTTTTGTTAATGTAACTCCTCAAAGTTACTCATTTTTCCACATTCATTTCTTATTTTTGTTTTCATTTGCTCAGAACATTTGAATAATGATAGCGCTTACCTGATATTAAATAACACCTAATTTTCATTAAACATGGCAATGCATCAAACAACATTTTTGAGATAATCGAAAAATTGGAAAAAAAGTTATGAAATAAAATGCCCCCTCCGGTTGATCAATTTTGATGAAATGTTGGCTATCACATCTTGGCATGCACATACATCAAATACCCAGTTTGATCAAAATCGTGAAAGCCGGTTTTGAGTAAATAAAAAAAAAACACGTGAAAATGATACAAAATTTATTACGGAATTGCCCCCTCCATTTAATCAATTTTGATGAAATTTTGACTGTCGCATCGCGGGCATATACCTACACCAAATACCGAGTTTAATCAAAATCGTTTTAGCCGTTTTTGAGAAAATCGAAAAAAACCTAAAAATTAGACAAAATTCTTTAAATAAAGTACCCGCTCCGGTTGATCAATTTTGATGTAATGTTGGCTATCACATCTTTGGCATATACATACATCAAATACCCAGTTTGATCAAAATCGTTTAAACCGTTTTTGAGTAAATAAAAAAAACACGTGAAAATGATACAAAATTTATTAAGTAAAGTCCCCCCTCCGGTTGATCAATTTTGATGAAATTTTAACAGTCATATCTCGGGCATATAAATAGATCAAATACTCAGTTTAATCAAAATCGTTAGAGCGGTTTTTGAGAAAATCGAAAAAAACTTAAAAAGTTATTAAATAAAGTACTCCCTCCCTTTGAGCAATTCGGATAAAATTTTTGCTGTCACATCACGGGCATATACATACACTAAATACCCAATTTCAGGTTCGCACGGTTTATAGTTTTTGAGCTAATCTGTTCACACACACACACACACACAGACCATTTCGCGGGACTTGGTTATTTGGACTCATGGGACCCCAAAACGTGTATTTCCGTTGAAAACCGGAAGTCGAAATTTTTCACGATCGCAATACTTCCACTTCCTATATATTTCATATATAAGTAAGTGAAAGTAAAAAGAGGCTTTTCTGGAGTTCAAGATAAAAAAAACTAAATATTGGGTAAAAAGATTCTAGAAATGAAATATATTTTAATTGTATTTCAAATATTTTTTTAAAATAGGTAATTTTTAATATAACTATATATTAATAGGGTGACCCCCCTTTCCGCCAAATGCAAAGCAAAAACGTAGCTCAGTTAATATAATAACCGTACTTAAAGATGTTATGATGTTTTTCTGTTTTGCAAAATTTCTATTAACAGATTATTTAAAAGCAAAAGTTAAATAATTACAAACAACCCTTTTATTAATTTAATTTAACAGTGAAAAACAAAGAGAACTGTTAAGAAGACGAGAGAGAGCATTGTGAGAGAAGGCGAAGTGCATGTTGTCCAAAATGTCTTCGATCTGAAAAAAACATGGCGATTCTTAATGAATCAAAGTTATGTTTCAACCGGTACTTAAAACAAGATAGCAACTCTCGTATGCGCAGTAGGCCTTTACTAACTGGTGATTGTTAACGCGCATGCGATCAAGAGCTTATTGGAACATACTTAAACTATTAATTTAAATAAATCAATAATAAACGGTACCACCTTAGAAGATTATAATATCAACACAGTTTTCTTAAAAATATTAAGGTACTCTAGATAAAAGATTTAGTTCCAATTTACTATCGGCCGTTGTTATGAATACTTGGTATCGATTCTTATTTACGGTATATCTTCGAAAAACATGATGATTCAGTCTGCAACTCGATTATTATTTCTATAATATCTTAAAACTATTAATATAAACAAATTCAAACGAACCCCTGGGAAGTTAGGAGTGTACGAGTAAATGGGACCAATTTAATGAATGTAAGAATTACTTAATCCACTTTCCAATAAAAAAAGAACAATTTTCATTGATACATAATATAAAGATAAGTGTCCCCTTTCTGGTAGTGCTTACGTATGTCATTTTCAAAAAAATGCATATTTTTAGTCAAAAATGAAGTGTGGTAAGTGAAAGTCGTGTGATTGTTTTATTAATCCCATAATCAGTCTTTGTCATTGAATAAAATTTAATTTCTATTCAATATTAAAAAAAAAAAAAAACTAAATGAGTTGTATATAAACATATTTATATCCTATTACAGCAAAACTATTAATTTATTTCTTAGCAGATGGCAGAGAAAACAAAACTGTATTCCATTAAAATATATTGTGTCGACGTTTTTATCAGGGCTGTCGAGTGTTCTGATACATAACGACTGCCATTCGTGTTTATTTTTTTACCGCACCCCCAACAATTTCCATTATACTTTCTATACTATTCTATACTAAAAGATAAAAGAATATTTCCTATAATAAGAAGCGATACGAATGTCGGCGATCTAAAAATTCTAATTAAAACGTCAATAGAACTTTCCCTTAACCATACGTAAACCTCATTAATAGATAAAAAAGAATAAATTTTCACTCATTTCAGTTTAATTGATTGATTTATTTCATTTAATATAAGGGTGCTAGAATTTTTTCAGTGGTTAATAATTGTCATTAAAAATAAGACAAATAAAAGCGATTAATAATAATTCCATAATCAGTCAAATGATTGATAAGATATCTCACACAGTCAAAATACTCAGCACTAATTAATTTATACCAATTAATTTAATTTAATTTTAATTATATACAATTATTAATATATTTAACATATTTGAATCATCACATCAAATTATATTTATTTGAGCGTAAAAAATCAGTTAAAGAGGATGTTACGATTATGCTAAGCTTTTTATTACTGACATCTATCATAATATCAATAGAAATAGAAAATAAATGAAATCTATCAGATATAAAAAATAAAATAAATATTACTAAAACCTAAAAAATAAGAATTATTGACGCTTTGCTAATGTCATTAAATTTCTAACTGCTATTCAGCAGGCTAGGCAGCACAAAAACTATCCATTCGATTTAGGTTTTGGTTATATCTTTAAAAAATCTGGTGCGTGTTCGCAACACACAACTTTCACTTACTAACTTACTTAGATTAGAAATAAATGCGTTCTGTTAATTGCCACTTCTCAAATGAACAGAACGGCTTTAATTATGAACAATGGTCTGTCATTAAAGGCGTACTCCGTATGCGTGGGCTCAACGAGTTTTATGAGTTGACTGAATATTTTTCTTTTTTTCTCCTCTTTATGTTTTCTTTATTTTTATCATATCTCATATTAACGATATGCAGGCATAACGAGAGACAGTTAATTTCTCCATGTAAACAAAAACAAAGGTACTTTATAAGAAACAAACAAACAAAAAAGCCCCCCCCCAAAAAAAGCACCCTCAGAACATTTTAATAATGATAAAGCTTACCTGATATTAAAGAAAACATAATTTTCATTAAACATGGCGAATTTGATGAAAATCGTTAAAGCCGTTTTTGAGATAATCGAAAAAAAGGTAAAAATCGGAAAAAAAGTTATGAAATAAAGTGCCCCCTCCCTTTGACCAATTTTGATGAAATCTGTGCTGTCACATCGCGGGCATATACCAACACCAAATACTGAGTTTTGTCAAAATCGTTAAAGCCGTTTTTGAGTAAATAAAAAAAAACACGTGATAATGGGACAAAATTTATTAAGTAAAGTCCCCCCTCCGGTTGATCAATTTTGATGAAATTTTTACAGTCGTATCTAGGGCATATACATACATCATATACCCAGTTTGATCAAAATCGTTAAAGCCGTTTTTGAGTAAATAAAAAAAACACGTGAAAATGATACAAAATTTATTAAGTGATGTCCCTCTTCCGGTTAATCGATTTTGATGAAATTTTTACAGTCATATCTCGGGCATATAAATAGATCAAATACTCAGTTTAATCAAAATCGTTAGAGCCGTTTTTGAGAAAATCGAAAAAAACGTAAAAAGTTATTAAATAAAGTACCCCCTCCCTTTGAGGAATTTTGATGAAATTTTTGCTGTCACATCGCGGGCATATACCTACACTAAATACCGAATTTCAGGTTCACACGGTTTATAGTTTTTGAGCTAGTCTGTTCACACACACACACACAGACACAGACACACACACACACACACATCATCCATCACGCTCCCAGTGAGATCTCACGAACAAACATCCATGAATCTAAATAACTCAATGTTTCGATCCAATTCTTTTAAAGGGAAAATCTATTCGAACTTATAGCTTCTAGATCACATTGCTTTATATGGTGGCATAATATTCTCAACTTTTAATTATCCAACTGCTCCCTTTACAATTGAAAACTTTCCAGAGCTCTCGAACCTAGATGAAAATTTCTCCGCTAAATCACGCCACTACTTAAACCAAAAAGTGTTGCGTTTGACTACTACCGTTGCGATAGTCTTAGAGAGACGATCGAGTGGCCATCACAGAACCCTAAGACAGTATTTCAAATGCAGCCGCAGTGTAAAAGTCTCTTAGCAACTCGGTGCAGAGTTGGGCATATTTATGTTTATAACTACAAATACGAATTATCTTTATAATTTTTATCTTAATTTTAATGTGAATATGTATAGAAATTTATTTATACCACATTGTAAACCCTGTAAATACGAATAAATTTACAGGGAAAATTACGAATATTCACAAAAAACGTGAATATTCATAAATAAAGATGTGAATACGGAAAATTCACAAATAGAGTGAATTTTTTAAAAATGTATTCTTTCAGATTAAATTTATAGGTTTCTTTTAGGATTTCTTCATATTGGTATACATTATTAGGTTAACCCTTTTTATAGAAATCACTATAGCTCGGCAAAATAATAAATTTACCTGGTAATCGCATGCCCGAACTGTGACGGCACTTTGGTGGCCAATAGAAAGGCTTTATAACAGTCGGCATACTTTACTTTGGCGCTAGTTTATGCTTTGGCTTGATTTTAAAGTGTTTATTGTTAATATAAGTGTTTTTTCGTTTTTGTTATATTTATTTTTGTGACCTACACCATTTATATAATATTCATTCACTAGAAAGAAAAAAAAATCAGGTTATATAATGTTATTAAAATTGTACGTTTGTATTCTTTTTAAGTTAGTGATTAAATTTGTGAGTGTATTGTATTCTATTCATTTAGAGAATAATTCTGGGTTTAAGACTATATTTGTAAATAAATCTTTAATAAATGTTTTTTTTTTCATTTCAATTGTTTTTTTGTGAGTTTATTAAAATTAAAAATTTATTATTAGAAAATCATTTGTCTGGATTAATAATTTAAATATTGATAGTAAATTTACAGCTGAACCAAAGTTTTTACTAGTTATACCACTGAATATTTATATAATAATAATTCTTTTATATAGATAGTAAAAGCATTTAAAATGACATTCATTTGATATCTCATTAGTATGGTTTGTTTTTATATTGCAATTGATAATCATTTCATGAAATATAGTTTCCTTGTATTGGTTTTAAGGCCCTCTCCATCTGTTTGTCATCATTGATAACATAACCTGACAATTTAAATTTAGCGCCAAATCAAAAATTTCTTATGTTGTTGAGCTATACATGATAATAACGATTAAGTTCTATTACTAGGTTAATTGGGGTGCTGATTATAAAAATAACATCGATGTTAATGTTACTCGCTCAGGTATCGCTTTATTATAACTTATCCGATAGAAACAATATTATATAAGGCGAGAATTAGGTTATTATAATTCTATTTATTAAAATAATATCGATATTAAGTTTGCTCGCTCTGAAATGGATCTATTACAACTTAATCGATATTAGGATGAGCTTTTGGGTAATCCGGGGTGCTGATTTTGAAAAATATTCATGAGATTCCGTCGTCTGGTATCGATTTATTACGACTTATGCGATATTATCGATATTGGGGTCACTTATAGGGTTATCCAAGGTGCTGATAACCAAAATTATACCGATTTTGAAATTCCGTCGTCACGTATCGATTTTTTACAACTTACGCGTTATAATCGATGTTGAGTTCGGCTATAGGATTATCCGAGGTATTAATTAATGGATGATCTAGCGCTGTAGATGTATCGTTCAGCATCTAACACAGATGAAGCGTTAGCTGGGTTGAGCAAGTTTTGAAAATGAGAAACTAATTTATATAAATCAATATCACCACAGATAATGTTTTTTTGCTTAGAGTGATCAGTTAAGCGCTATAATTCTTTAGATTAATTTATAGTTTATATTTATATTTATAATTAATAGTTTTAAACTTTTCAATTTCCGTATTAAGATAGTCTTTTTTCTTTTTAAGACACAAATCCTTGTAGTATCCGTTTGCTTCTAAATAATTAATTTTGACATAATTGGATCTAGTTTGACGAAATAGATTAAATAAAGCAAGGTTGTTTCCTTCGCTATTATCAGTACATCATGGTGTATTTCCTACATGGTGTAGTAGACTGGATTCAACCGGAGTGTATCCACCAAGTTATTTAATAATTTCTGGCTCTGCAAAGTTCGAGAGCTTGTGCAAATAAACATGACCTAAAGATGCCTTTGACAGCAATTTACGAATTTTTATTGCATATTCATTAAAGTAATGGGAATAAATTTGGTGGATTCCGAAAGAAAAAGAAAATGGCGGCTATATGAAAAAAAAAAGAAGAACATTATTTATAACAAGATGAAATATTTAAACTATTTTCAATATTACAACACCATACCCTTAAGTCAAAATACTCTGCCGGCTTATGAATGCTATAGATTTTTTAAAGAAGAAACTTATCTAACGAAGTTATATGTTAATCTCTTTATATCCCTGGCGCTACAAACTGGTTGGCTAATACGGTTTTTGCATCCGCTGTCAGATCTTCCAGCTCTCTCCTCGAGATCGCTCACTTAATCAAGTCATCTTAAAAAAAGTTTATAAAAAAAAAAATTATAAAAGAAAAAAATCTGGTGCGTGCGCGCAACACACAACTTTCACTTACCAACTTACTTAGATAAGAAATTAATGCGTTTTGTTAATGTAACTCCTCAAAGTTACTCATTTTTCCACATTCATTTCTTATTTTTGTTTTCATTTGCTCAGAACATTTGAATAATGATAGCGCTTACCTGATATTAAATAACACCTAATTTTCATTAAACATGGCAATGCATCAAACAACATTTTTGAGATAATCGAAAAATTGGAAAAAAAGTTATGAAATAAAATGCCCCCTCCGGTTGATCAATTTTGATGAAATGTTGGCTATCACATCTTGGCATGCACATACATCAAATACCCAGTTTGATCAAAATCGTGAAAGCCGGTTTTGAGTAAATAAAAAAAAAACACGTGAAAATGATACAAAATTTATTACGGAATTGCCCCCTCCATTTAATCAATTTTGATGAAATTTTGACTGTCGCATCGCGGGCATATACCTACACCAAATACCGAGTTTAATCAAAATCGTTTTAGCCGTTTTTGAGAAAATCGAAAAAAACCTAAAAATTAGACAAAATTCTTTAAATAAAGTACCCGCTCCGGTTGATCAATTTTGATGTAATGTTGGCTATCACATCTTTGGCATATACATACATCAAATACCCAGTTTGATCAAAATCGTTTAAACCGTTTTTGAGTAAATAAAAAAAACACGTGAAAATGATACAAAATTTATTAAGTAAAGTCCCCCCTCCGGTTGATCAATTTTGATGAAATTTTAACAGTCATATCTCGGGCATATAAATAGATCAAATACTCAGTTTAATCAAAATCGTTAGAGCGGTTTTTGAGAAAATCGAAAAAAACTTAAAAAGTTATTAAATAAAGTACTCCCTCCCTTTGAGCAATTCGGATAAAATTTTTGCTGTCACATCACGGGCATATACATACACTAAATACCCAATTTCAGGTTCGCACGGTTTATAGTTTTTGAGCTAATCTGTTCACACACACACACACACACAGACCATTTCGCGGGACTTGGTTATTTGGACTCATGGGACCCCAAAACGTGTATTTCCGTTGAAAACCGGAAGTCGAAATTTTTCACGATCGCAATACTTCCACTTCCTATATATTTCATATATAAGTAAGTGAAAGTAAAAAGAGGCTTTTCTGGAGTTCAAGATAAAAAAAACTAAATATTGGGTAAAAAGATTCTAGAAATGAAATATATTTTAATTGTATTTCAAATATTTTTTTAAAATAGGTAATTTTTAATATAACTATATATTAATAGGGTGACCCCCCTTTCCGCCAAATGCAAAGCAAAAACGTAGCTCAGTTAATATAATAACCGTACTTAAAGATGTTATGATGTTTTTCTGTTTTGCAAAATTTCTATTAACAGATTATTTAAAAGCAAAAGTTAAATAATTACAAACAACCCTTTTATTAATTTAATTTAACAGTGAAAAACAAAGAGAACTGTTAAGAAGACGAGAGAGAGCATTGTGAGAGAAGGCGAAGTGCATGTTGTCCAAAATGTCTTCGATCTGAAAAAAACATGGCGATTCTTAATGAATCAAAGTTATGTTTCAACCGGTACTTAAAACAAGATAGCAACTCTCGTATGCGCAGTAGGCCTTTACTAACTGGTGATTGTTAACGCGCATGCGATCAAGAGCTTATTGGAACATACTTAAACTATTAATTTAAATAAATCAATAATAAACGGTACCACCTTAGAAGATTATAATATCAACACAGTTTTCTTAAAAATATTAAGGTACTCTAGATAAAAGATTTAGTTCCAATTTACTATCGGCCGTTGTTATGAATACTTGGTATCGATTCTTATTTACGGTATATCTTCGAAAAACATGATGATTCAGTCTGCAACTCGATTATTATTTCTATAATATCTTAAAACTATTAATATAAACAAATTCAAACGAACCCCTGGGAAGTTAGGAGTGTACGAGTAAATGGGACCAATTTAATGAATGTAAGAATTACTTAATCCACTTTCCAATAAAAAAAGAACAATTTTCATTGATACATAATATAAAGATAAGTGTCCCCTTTCTGGTAGTGCTTACGTATGTCATTTTCAAAAAAATGCATATTTTTAGTCAAAAATGAAGTGTGGTAAGTGAAAGTCGTGTGATTGTTTTATTAATCCCATAATCAGTCTTTGTCATTGAATAAAATTTAATTTCTATTCAATATTAAAAAAAAAAAAAAACTAAATGAGTTGTATATAAACATATTTATATCCTATTACAGCAAAACTATTAATTTATTTCTTAGCAGATGGCAGAGAAAACAAAACTGTATTCCATTAAAATATATTGTGTCGACGTTTTTATCAGGGCTGTCGAGTGTTCTGATACATAACGACTGCCATTCGTGTTTATTTTTTTACCGCACCCCCAACAATTTCCATTATACTTTCTATACTATTCTATACTAAAAGATAAAAGAATATTTCCTATAATAAGAAGCGATACGAATGTCGGCGATCTAAAAATTCTAATTAAAACGTCAATAGAACTTTCCCTTAACCATACGTAAACCTCATTAATAGATAAAAAAGAATAAATTTTCACTCATTTCAGTTTAATTGATTGATTTATTTCATTTAATATAAGGGTGCTAGAATTTTTTCAGTGGTTAATAATTGTCATTAAAAATAAGACAAATAAAAGCGATTAATAATAATTCCATAATCAGTCAAATGATTGATAAGATATCTCACACAGTCAAAATACTCAGCACTAATTAATTTATACCAATTAATTTAATTTAATTTTAATTATATACAATTATTAATATATTTAACATATTTGAATCATCACATCAAATTATATTTATTTGAGCGTAAAAAATCAGTTAAAGAGGATGTTACGATTATGCTAAGCTTTTTATTACTGACATCTATCATAATATCAATAGAAATAGAAAATAAATGAAATCTATCAGATATAAAAAATAAAATAAATATTACTAAAACCTAAAAAATAAGAATTATTGACGCTTTGCTAATGTCATTAAATTTCTAACTGCTATTCAGCAGGCTAGGCAGCACAAAAACTATCCATTCGATTTAGGTTTTGGTTATATCTTTAAAAAATCTGGTGCGTGTTCGCAACACACAACTTTCACTTACTAACTTACTTAGATTAGAAATAAATGCGTTCTGTTAATTGCCACTTCTCAAATGAACAGAACGGCTTTAATTATGAACAATGGTCTGTCATTAAAGGCGTACTCCGTATGCGTGGGCTCAACGAGTTTTATGAGTTGACTGAATATTTTTCTTTTTTTCTCCTCTTTATGTTTTCTTTATTTTTATCATATCTCATATTAACGATATGCAGGCATAACGAGAGACAGTTAATTTCTCCATGTAAACAAAAACAAAGGTACTTTATAAGAAACAAACAAACAAAAAAGCCCCCCCCCAAAAAAAGCACCCTCAGAACATTTTAATAATGATAAAGCTTACCTGATATTAAAGAAAACATAATTTTCATTAAACATGGCGAATTTGATGAAAATCGTTAAAGCCGTTTTTGAGATAATCGAAAAAAAGGTAAAAATCGGAAAAAAAGTTATGAAATAAAGTGCCCCCTCCCTTTGACCAATTTTGATGAAATCTGTGCTGTCACATCGCGGGCATATACCAACACCAAATACTGAGTTTTGTCAAAATTGTTAAAGCCGTTTTTGAGTAAATAAAAAAAAACACGTGATAATGGGACAAAATTTATTAAGTAAAGTCCCCCCTCCGGTTGATCAATTTTGATGAAATTTTTACAGTCGTATCTAGGGCATATACATACATCATATACCCAGTTTGATCAAAATCGTTAAAGCCGTTTTTGAGTAAATAAAAAAAACACGTGAAAATGATACAAAATTTATTAAGTGATGTCCCTCTTCCGGTTAATCGATTTTGATGAAATTTTTACAGTCATATCTCGGGCATATAAATAGATCAAATACTCAGTTTAATCAAAATCGTTAGAGCCGTTTTTGAGAAAATCGAAAAAAACGTAAAAAGTTATTAAATAAAGTACCCCCTCCCTTTGAGGAATTTTGATGAAATTTTTGCTGTCACATCGCGGGCATATACCTACACTAAATACCGAATTTCAGGTTCACACGGTTTATAGTTTTTGAGCTAGTCTGTTCACACACACACACACACACACACACACACACACACACACACACACACACACACACACACACAGACACAGACACACACACACACACACACACACACACACAGACCATTTCGCGGGACTTGGTTATTTCGACTCAGGGGATCCCAAATCGTGTATTTCCATTGAAAACCGGAAGTCGAAATTTTTCACGATCGCAATACTTCCACTTACTATATATTTCATATATAGGTAAGTGAAAGTAAAAAGTTGAAATATTTAAAAACATTTAGCGTTGGAAATTAGAAGATATTGTAACACTTATGTGGGTAACAAATATTTATTCAACAGAAATATTACTGCCAACGAATTAGTACAACTTAAATTTCCGAGCAGGTTACAAAAATGATAACGTTATAGCACACTAATCATATGACTTGAACTTCACAGTCAAGACACCGACTTAGACTAACTCGTTCAGTCACTCGCTCCTTATATATAATCGTAAATGGTCAGGTCTGGAATGTTCCAGAACAATGTGGACAGTTATACGTCTTCGTGGACCAGGCTCGAATGATCTGGACCCAAACAGTTCGTTACAATATGAACAGCATTGTTTTCATATAAAATATAGGAACCTACATATTTTCCGTATTCACCAATTGATTTTTTTTTTCCTGTGGATATCGTATTTTTTTACAGTTTTAAGTTGTTTGAATCCAAAAGTAATTAGATCTTTGATAATATTGCGCTGGTATATGATTCGTCATTAATTTAAATATCTCCGCCACGTTGTGGAAGGCATCAGTGTAAGCGCTAAAGCTTGGGACGAAGATTTCCCCTAATAAGAATTTGTTCAAAAATTTACTGGCGTAAATAATTTATGCTGATTTTGCCCACATTCATCTTGATGTTGCCAGTATTGAATTCTAAATTACCTTAACAAGGGCTTTATTTTAGCTTTGATCCGAGAGAGATGAAATATTACTGATCCATACTGCTTTGTTGTGAGCACTGTGTAAAGAAACTCTATCTTACTTTTACGCGTTTTCGCCAATTACTAAGTTGTATGAACAATTCGACTTGACTATTAAAAATAATGAAAGTCGTTTCAAAACTCAATATTCCTATTTCTCCCACTCAGCCACCACAAACTAAATCAGGAAAATTTCAAACTCTCGCATCTATAAGCTTAATAAAAATCATGTGGCATTTTTGGTCCTGAACACGTGATTGGCCGCAATTTTTTGTTCCGAAACGAATTGATATAAGAATCTCTAATTCATATTTTGTGGTCCTTGACGGATGTATTAAGGTAATCGCCAAAAAATAAATGCGATTTTAGTATGATTTTTTTTAATCCAGTTTCCTAACAACAAGCCATGTGAGGATAATAGGTTTGCTGCTTGTACAATACAAATTCAGTTAGATTAATGGAAGATACTTTTATTTTTATTCATATTAAAACAAAAGTAAATATATAAAAGTAAAATGATGCATATCACGAACTAAGCACCTATGCTATCTCTTTTCCACCTTGCCAACTGGTGCACCATCCTTAATTTTCTAAATCCTTCTTCCATTGATCCACAAATTATGGATGAATAAATATGCGGGGAAAGCCAGAAATTACTTGGTTGAAGGGTTTATGATTTCAAATCTTCCGATTTCTTGAAGGACACTATACTTGAAAATTAAGTAGAAGACGCGATCATGAAGAGGATGCCAGAAAAGGCCACTTACAATGAAACAAATTTACGTGTTTATTGTTCAAACAATATTTGTGGGAAAGAAATGCATTTTTGCGTCTTGCAACCAGGTAGAAATTAATTTTTAAAAATATTACCCATTTTTTCGATGTAAATTTTTTAAATAAAAATATTTATAGTAAGTTAGTAAATGTAAATAATAAGTTATTATTATATATTGTAAACATAATTTTATTGTGTACTTTTATGAAAGATTATTTTTCATGTATTTATTATGGTATGCCAATTGTTCTGAAATATTCAAAAGATTTTTTTTTATAGAAATATTTTAAAGTTTTTTTTTTTTACTGATCTTAGTTTTTTTATTCCCAAAACCCTAGTTTTCAAAGGTTGATGCCGATGCAGAAAATAGCATTTACAAGCCGATTGACTAATAAGATATTTTAATTTGGAAGGTACTCTAGTATTGCTTAAAACAAATGAAAATCTACAGGTAAGTACCTTATTGAGATTCAAAATGGCATGTTTTCTGTGGCCGCAGGTAGCAAATATTAGCCGACTTATTAACGTATTTTGATTCAAAATATGTTCTAGTTTAATTTAAAACATCAATTTTTTTCATTAAGTCTTTCAGTTAGCATGATTTGACTGGCAGATTTTCATTTTAATGTCAATATTATAAGAATAAACAAATTGCTTTGAATTTTTTCTCCACATAATGTTCTTTATTTTTCTCTGACTGCTGAATATTTTTGAACTTGAATCCACGGACGTACTTGGATTCAAAATTTGATTTTTTAACCCGGAATTTATCAACATAGCCCATTCCAATGAAAATATGACGAAATATATACATGTACATCGACAATTTTTTTATATCATAATTTCTATATCTCTCATAGCTCTGATACTATTTCAAGATTATTCAGGCAATCGCTTGGTCATTTTTAATGCAAAATAAGAAAATAATGCCGATTCTATTAAATGCCTTTCACCTGATGTATAGTATGTATTATTTTCTAAATGTTTGATCCAGATCCCTTAGGAGATAAGAGAGGTCCCTAGCTTGGTATTTTATTTCACCCACAGTTTATTTGCTTCAAATAAACTGCTGATGCCTTACACTGGCGCTCGTAGGAACAGGAACTCATGGATAATGTTATTTCTTTTCCATTAGGAAAAAAATTACAAATTTTGTTTTACCCAAATTTTATTATTATTATTAACATTAATAAAAAATTGTCAGTGTGTGATTTGGAATCTGCAAATTTCCAATAAGCAAATGGTTGATATTCTTACTGGATTAATTTCTAACTTGACTAAGTTAGCATATCTCTCGGCCATCGCCTCAAAAGTCGCATGGGTGGAATGTAAGGGTTTATGTTAGATGTTAGTGTCTAAGGGGTGCGTGTTAAAAGCCTTGGGTGGAAGTTTTTGTATTATTGATCGTCTATCCTTCCCTGCCTCCATAACCTCTTTAGCTTGTCCGCTATCACTCGTTTTCCCACATCTCCATGGCAGTCCCGACCCGGGTTACTATACTCCGTTATTATTAATTTCATCGATTTCCGGTAGTTCCGCAGGTCTGTCTAACAGTGTGGTTTGTCCCACGGTTCGCTCTGTCTGTCAGATGGTGCGGTATTACCCTATGGTTCGCTCTGGACTAACGAGATTTCCCGTCCGTTTTTCGCCCTCTCACGTCAGTACAGTAATGCAAACGGCTCCGCCGGTCCTTCTTCCTCTAGGGCGTTCACCACGAGATCTCGTGTTAACCAGTCGGTGACCGCATTAGACTCCTTTCTTGTGCATTAACTGAAAATTATAAGCTGCGATCCGCTTTTTCCATTTTGATACTCGCACGGAGGATTCCATTAACGTGCGGTTTGTGATTCGTAACCAGTTCGAATCGTCTCCGATACACATAGGGGCGAAAATGTTCGACCGCCCAAACCACCATGATTAGCTCGCGTTCTATCGCGGAGAATGACAGCCAATGTCGTGCGTGACATAAGGTGTTTCAGCGTTGGACTTCAATGAACTGTTAGAGGGCTCAGCTTTAATACTATAGCGCTCTTCAGAAGGTAAAGACTTTCTGCTTGATATCGACGCTCCGTGCAATGCAACAGTGTTGTACCTTTTCGAATTCCTATTAGGAGGTATTCTGCTATGTATTTCCGTGCAATCGATGTGATTCGTCCGAGGTATTCCTGGGCTCCGAAGGTGGTTCGCCGCTCATCTTGAGTGCTGTCAGACGCTTGCGTACGAAGTTTGTCACATCATCTAGCGTAGGAAAAGCCACTTGAGGATCGAGGTTAAGTTCGAACTGCTTCCTAGTTGCCAAATCTAGTGCGAGTAATGCGAGCGTTGATAAAATAAATTCTGCTGGTTTCTCAAGCTTCAACCCATTAAACGCTTGAATGCTGTCGGCTATTTCGGATAGAAAGGAAAAGGAATTGCATTCCAACAGTTTGTGAATGAATACTCTGCCAAGGACTCGGGGCTTATCATAAACGCTAAGCATGGTCTGCCAAGCTATGTCGTAAGTGCCTGCTTCCACGGAATAATGTGACAACAGACATCACCCTCCCTTTGACCGCTGACAATAAATAGTGATATTTCTCCACATTGCTTAATGAAGGTTCATTATGAACCAATGATGAAAAAACTTCTTTGAAATGGCACCATTGAGTTAAATCACCATTGAAATGTGGAATAGGAATTTTTGGCAGGTTGGCCCTGTTTGATAAGCTGGTGTTGAAACTAGCATTCATAATTGAGGCCTGTTGATGATCTGTTGATGCTTGAAGAATTTTCTGAGTTTTTTTAATAGAAATCAGTTAGCACGCACTTGTGAGACCTCGTTGCGCGCAATATCGTACATTTTCTGCAACAAAGTGGTTGGAAATTGGCTTGTAGCTATGGTACTATAGATTACATCTAGCTCATCACAAGCGGCACAGAAAAGTTCCCGATCTCGCAGTGCGGCTTCATAATGAGCCTGGAGTAAGGGTTCATTTGCGCAGTCATTAATAGCCTTGGCCATGATGTTTCTTTTTGATGTTCTGAGCTTACGCTCGCGTGCAGGCATGATAGGAATAATGCAGAGCAACTCAAAGGGAAAAAGAAACGAGTAAGACGAAGACAAGTTGGAGGCGAAAGAGAAAACTAAACCTCAAATGAAAATGAAGAAAGTATAGAGAGCTCATGAAATGATAAAAATAAATTCGATGTAAAAAGGAAATTATGACAATAGGTTATAAAAAAAAAGAAACTATAGATATTAACGAAGTTAAAATTGGCAATGACATTCTGTGCAAGTACTGCTACCTTACGTCGGAGCATTCGAATACGCACAGGAAAACAACTCAGAAGTATATCAACTGAGAAGAACCTTAGCGATGTGTCAAACAAGTCAAAATCATGAGGTTTGTCAAAGTAAATTACGTTTTACTCATCATCAAACGACATACTAAGAGACTGTATGCTACTTGGTAAAATTCAGAATAAATCTTGAATAGTGTTGTGGTCAAAAATATGACTGTTGGTACAAACACTTCTGATGATTGCATATGTAAATAATTTGAATTTTTAAAATGAATAACATAATTTCGGATTATTGTGTGGAGCAATGAGAACGGAAACCGGATTGAAGAGGGTTTAGGAGAGCATTTCTTTCAAGGAAGTCATTGAGTGGACAATTCTTTCAAGCGGTTTGGATAGGTTAGACAGAATGGAGATAGGTCTATAGTCGGAGGCTAAAGTGGGAACTGGTACTTTGTTCAACGGACGGACTATCACTTTTTTCCAGGCTTCTGGGAAAACGGAGTTTTGTAAGGAAAAATTATAGATGTGTAAAAGAGCAGGAAAGATGACCGGAAGACATAATTTAATAATCTTTACAGGGATTTGATCGGGGTCATAGTCATTGGTTTTGGATTTAAGGACAGAGGAAAGTAGTTCTTCAGGCGAGATATTAAGGAAATAGAAGTTATCAGGATTGAAGGTTCGTGTGAAAAAGTATGAGGAGGGGTGAGGAATAGATGGTGAGTTGGCGAAATAGGAATTTAAATCATCTGGATCAATAGGATAATGAGTACAGGATTTGGATTTGACGACTGATAATTTTCCATTTGGACTTAGGATCGTGGGCTTGTGATATGTAGTTATGGAAAAACTGTGCCTTGGCACGCCGTAAGGAAGATTGGGTTAGATTGCTTAGGGACTTGAAAAAGTAGTAATCTTCAGCGGAACGGGTGCGTCGGAAACGTCTTCTGGCGACATCTCTTTTCCTCATCAGCTCTCTGATTTCGGAACTTATCCAGGGAGCGGCTGGACGTCTAAAAGTGAGGGTTTTGAGGGGAGCATGTTGGTTTAGGAATGTGGAAAGATTGGATGAGAGGCATTCCACCATTTCATCAATGGAGGATGACGAATAAATAGGATCTAGGGATCGGGAAAGGGAGTCGAAAAAAGGATTTAGTTTTTCAGAGGTTAATTAATCGAGGTTCCGCCAGGAGATTTTGTTAGGGCATAGTTTTGGTGTTGGGATATTATATGAAATTTTGATGAAGTCATGACTTGAAAGAAAAGGTACTGGATGCTGTGAGGAAGACAGTAGGTTATGGGAGGAATCTATTATGAAAAGGTCTAACCAGGTGCTGATAAACTGGGTGTGGTGGGTTGGTTGGTAGGGAACTATGAAAAGGTCAAGAGAATGGTTGAGGTCTGTTAGGTAGGATCTGTTAGGAGAATCAGAGAGCATGTTTATATTGAAATCGCCAGCGATGATTACATTATTGTATAACGGGACATCGGTAAAGAGGGAAGATATAAGGGGGGGGGCGGTAAATTATTACGTAGAGGAGGGAGAAAGCATCAGAGGAATTTTTAACGAGGAGATATTCCGGATGAGGAACTTCTGAGGAAGGAGATTCTAAGAGGATTTTTACCCTCAGACTATCGTGAACTAAAAGACCAACCCCTCCTCCAGTTCGGTCCTCACGATCACGACGGATGAGAGAGTAGTTAGGGATGGATAATGAGGAGGATGGGATATTTGGTTTTAGCCAGGTTTCCGAGACAGCAATGATATGATAGAAATTATGGAGGAAGTGTTCCAGGAACTCATCATAATGTGCTGGGAGGGATTGGGAATTAACGTGGCAGGATAAAAGGATATTACTCATTTGGACTGATTAATGGGAATGATCGGAGGAGGGTGAAGGTGTTGAAGTGGAGAGGAGCAATAATGGATATTGGTGGCGATATAAAACAAAACTGATTGATCGCTGCAGAACAGAAAAGATAAGGATATATAAAGATTAATGTAAAATAGAAAAGAAATTGAAATACAGTTAAAGAAAAATATATTCGTCTGTAGGGAAAAGAAGAGAGTTTGTGAGACCAAGTCCGTTATGGGTTTCGGGCTGCGACCGGACATTAGACGAGAGCCAGCAGGTCAGGAGAAAATATCCAAGTCTTTGGGCTGGTCGATGAAGATAACTGGGTGGCCGTCGTCCCTCCGGCAACGCACCCTGCCTGCCGCGAACCAGACATATTTTAATTTGCCCGACGCTTTCTTCTGACGAGCGAGCCAGTATAGACGCCTGTTCGTGGGGGTCATTTCTTCCCCGAGGTATATACGGTGGGAGTCGTTCTCTTGCCTTCCAATATTCCGGGTGGAAAAGTCCCTCTTGACCTTTCTTCTCTGGATTAGTTCGTCTCGCACTGACTGCCTAACGAAACGTGCAATGACAGGAGGTGGTCTGGGGTCGTCTTTTTTGGGTCTCCGCCGTTCTACCATGTCGAGGTCTTCGACATTAATCTTTATGTCGAGTCCCGCCCCCACAAAGGCCACCAGTGCCGCAGGAAGTCACGCACATCTCGTGAAGATCCTCATCTATCTTCTTCAAAGGCGTTGAGCATGATCGCCCTAGATAACCAATCCGCTACTACATTTTCTTTACCTGGTTTGTATATTATGTCTATATTGTATTGATTGAGGAATTCTTTCCATCTTGCTATCATCGCAGACGATTCCCCACGTAGATGTGATGAGTTTTCCCCGGCTTTGACTCATCCTTTAATGCACGACAGATTAGCTCCTCTCTCACTCTTGGTTCTGACTACATTCTACAATTCTTATATTTATCGTATTCGACTTTCGTGGCTCCCGATTTTCTAATTTTCCAGATAATTTGACGTTGTTCGTCGTTGACTATATCTTCCAACTACTCCATCTCCACAGGTCTTCCTTCTCCAAAGCTCTCTTCCGCCGGAGTCTCCTCTTCCCCATCATCCTCTGTCGTATGTGCTCGCCTTCTCCCTTAGGAGTCCATTCTCGCATCATCGATGTTTTTAACGAAACAAATATTTTTTAACATCGATTTTCAGACAATAACAAAGTTGTTATTAACATCGATGTTTTTGAACAAAAACAAATATGTTTTAACATCGATGCTTTAACAATATCAAAGTTTTTTTTAACATCGATGGTTTGACAATAACAAAGTTGTTTTTAGCATCAATGTTTTGGACAAAATCAAATATGTTTTAACATCGATGTTTTTACAATAACCAAGTTGTTTTTAACATCGATGTTTTATACAAAAACAAATATGTTTTAACAATAACTAAGCTGTTTTTACGAAACAAATATGTTTTAACATCGATTTGTTGATAATAACAAAGTTGTTTTTAACATCAATGTTGGCATTATATTGGATGTATTACCTCTTTTCTTCCTACCCTTTCTTGTTTATGTAAAATTTTCAACTTCAAATAAGTTAATAAAAGATGAAACATAGTGTCATAATTGGATTACTTATTTAATGCAGCTGCTCGCAAAATCTTTTAAAATTCACCAGAAATACGATTCCTTGTATATACTACGGAAATGACATCAATGTATGAATATGTTTGTGTCCTACCAGTTGAATCTTTAATAAATGAATATGATAGATAGATAGATTTATTTATTGTTTTTAAGGCACATGCCTTATATCAAGGAGTTGGCAGCAACATACAATACATTAAATTACAATTTAAATAAAAATAAAATAAGTTCACAAAACTCATAATAAAGATACAAAAAGCTCAATAAAGAAAAATATACTCGTACTTTTAATAATAAACTAAAACGATACTATATATAAGAAAATAAAAGAAAAATATACTATATAAGTACATAAAACTATTAATTATCATTGGTAATTAATATTATAATTGATTTAATTAGTTTCAATTTTTATAGGTTATGTAAATTCATATTATTGCTAAAGCTATTCGTTTAAGATAAATGATCTTATTTTGAGTGCTTGTTTAACATAACAATATAAATTTATAATTCTGTCGGGTGAGGATATTAAGTTGGCAACATCATTACATTGTGGCAAGTAGTATTGGCGGACAGGGTTATACATTGGGCATCTCAGTAGGAAATGTTCTAAGTTTTCTTCATTTTTAAAATTAAAAATAGAACAAATTTGTTGCGGATTGATGCGATAAGTTATTCCAAATATTGTTAGTTTGATAAGATATAAATTACTTGTTCTTAGCTGCGAGTAAATTTTAATAACATGCAAAGTTATTTTGTCATCGATGATTTCGTTACTATGAGGACTGTTTACGAAGATTTCTTTGTATATTTGACAGTAGCGGGACTTTATCAGGGTGGCTTCGTCTCTTTTCCTTATCCAATCGGAGAATCCGATGAGGATTGCAGATAGGTCGGTTTTTATTTTTATAGGGTCGGAGAATAACAACGGATCAAACCTTTGGAATTGCTCCAACACACTTTGCAATTGTGTAACCCAGTTATAACTCATATTTCCGGGGTTTCGTTGGTGTTGAGTTAAATGTTTTGTATACAGTATTTTCGTTAATCGGGAATAATCCATATTGTGCAATTTTAGTAGCCAGTTTAGAGTATTTTCTTGATGTATACTCCTACGTGTATTGACTTTGTTTCTATGCGGATAATGTAGTTCGGGGCTGTTTTGCATAGGGATAAAAGGCGTTTAAAAAAGTTTTGATGGGCATTCTCGAGTACTTCTATATATCTCAGAGACCATACAGGGGCTGAATAGAGCAGATTGTTCAAAGTTATGGCCGTGTTTAATTTTTTACAATTTTCGGCGGTACGCATATGGGACCTATAACACGCATCAATTGCTGCTCCTGTAGCTAATTTAGCCCTAAAAGAGGCGTCTTTTGTAGCTTTGGAGGATAACCCTGAACTGCTGAATAATATTCTCAGGTACATATCTATATTCTGAGACTAGTTCTATAGGCTGCTGTTCAAATGTTACTTGCTTGTACTTTTTGGGTCTGCCACGAAACACTTTTAACATTTTTGTTTTCACAAGATTTATCTCTAATTTATTTAGTTTGCAATATTTGCTTAAAATATTCATTTTTACTAGTAAATCTGTCACGGAGTCCCCAATAACTACTAAGTCGTCTGCGTACCTAAGCAAGAACAGTATGTATGTACCTTGAGTCACCTTGTAGTAGGCCTTCTGTTACTGGGATAAAACTAGTTTTTGATTCCTGGAGTTTCATTCTGATGCATGCGTTTTCGTATATATTTTTATTATTCGGATGAATTTTCCGCTGATTCCCATATCGAAAAGCTTCGCCCAAAGCAGAGCATGTTTTACTGAGTCGAATGCCCTTTTGAAATCAACAAAAATTAAAAAAATCTGGTGCGTGCGCGCAACACACAACTTTCACTTACCAACTTACTTAGGTTAGAAATTGACGTGTTTTGCTAATTATCATTTCCTAAAGTCACACATTTTTCTACATTTATATCTCATTTTTGTTAATCGTTAAAGCCGTTTTTGAGTAAATAAAAAAAACCCGTGAAAATGATACAAAATTTATTAAGTAAAGTTCCCCCTCCCGTAGATCAATTTTGATGAAATTTTTACAGTCATATCTCGGGCATATAAATACATCAAATACCAAGTTTGATCAAAATCGTTAAAACCGTTTTTGAGTAAATAAAAAAAACATGTGAAAATGATACAAAATTTATTAAGTAAAGTCCCCCCTCCTGTAGATCAATTTTGATGAAATTTTTACAGTCATATCTCGGGCATATAAATACATCAAATACCAAGTTTGATCAAAATCGTTAAAGCCGTTTTTGAGTAAATAAAAAAAACCCGTGAAAATGATACAAAATTTATTAAGTAAAGTCCCCCTTCCGGTTGATCAATTTTGATGAAATTTTAACAGTCATATCTCGGGCATATAAATAGATCAAATACTCAGTTTAATCAAAATCGTTAGAGCGGTTTTTGAGAAAATAAAAAAAAACATGTGAAAATGATACAAAATTTATTAAGTAAAGTCCCCCCTCCTGTAGATCAATTTTGATGAAATTTTTACAGTCATATCTCGGGCATATAAATACATCAAATACCAAGTTTGATCAAAATCGTTAAAGCCGTTTTTGAGTAAATAAAAAAAACCCGTGAAAATGATACAAAATTTATTAAGTAAAGTCCCCCCTACCGTAGATCAATTTTGATGAAATTTTTACAGTCATATCTCGGGCATATAAATACATCAAATACCAAGTTTGATCAAAATCGTTAAAACCGTTTTTGAGTAAATAAAAAAAAACATGTGAAAATGATACAAAATTTATTAAGTAAAGTCCCCCCTCCTGTAGATCAATTTTGATGAAATTTTTACAGTCATATCTCGGGCATATAAATACATCAAATACCAAGTTTGATCAAAATCGTTAAAACCGTTTTTGAGTAAATAAAAAAAATACGTGAAAATGATACAAAACTTTTTAAGTAAAGTCCCCCCTCCGGTTAATCAGTTTTGATGAAATTTTTACAGTCATATTTCAGGCATATAAATAGATCACATACTCAGTTTAATCAAAATCGTTAGAGCCGTTTTTGAGAAAATCGAAAAAAACGTAAAAAGTTATTAAATAAAGTACCCCCTCCCTTTGAGCAATTTTGATCAAATTTTTGCTGTCACATCGCGGGCATATACCTACACTAAATACCCAATTTCAGGTTCCCACGGTTTATATTTTTTGAGCTAGTCTGTTCACATACACACACACACACACACACACACACACACACACACACACACACACACACACACACACACACACACACACACACACACACACACACACACACACACACACACACACAGACCATTTCGCGGGACTTGGTTATTTCGACTCAGGGGGTCCCAAAACGTGTATTTCCGTTGAAAACCGGAAGTCGAAAATTTTCACGATCGCAATACTTCCACTTACTATATATTTCATATATAGGTAAGTGAAAGTAAAAAGAGGCATTGTTCTTATCATGTAAAGTTGTATGATAGAGTTGAGGATAAAAATATTATCCATACAACTACGACCACTGCGAAATCCCGATTGTGATTCTGGTAAAATATTCGACTCTCCTAAACATAGCAGAAGTCGATTGTTCGGAATAAAAGTAAATAATTTTAACAAACAGTTGATTAAGGCTATGCATCGATAGTTATTGGGATCTGATGGAGAACCTTTCTTATGGAGCATGATCGCATTCGCTTTTGATAAGCTTTCCGGAATTCGTTCCTCGTCCATTATTCGATTAAAGAATATTTCTAAATATAAGATCCAGTTATGGGGGAGATTTCTAATAAGTTCGTAAGATATTGTATCTGGCCCCGGAGCATTATTTTTCTTGGATTTATTTATTGCAATTTCTATTTCAAATTGTGAAATAGAGGAGTCTAATAAAGGGTGGATGACGCCAATGAAATTGATATCGTTTGATAATCTAGGAGGATAATTATTTCTTAAAAAACTGCTCCCATTCATTACTATTGATTAAGTTTGGTGAGTTAGTCTTCTTTCTGTGTTTATTTATTATCTTCCAGAATTCTTTTGAATTTTTTGTTTTTGACAGTAAATTTATTTCATCTTTATAAATTTTTTTTGCTTTCTATAAATCAATTTGCGATAATCTTTTTTGATGGAAAAATATTGCGTTCTGCAGGGCTCGCGAAAGTCATTTATTTTACATAGTTTTAATTGATTTTTTAACACATTTTTCATTATTTGACAGTCGTTATCGAACCAGCATTTTGAATCTGGGTTCACAACTGTTCAAAATGCTGAACAGTTGCTGTTCACAACTGTCACTATGTTTATTACGTTCTATTGATTTTATGGCTTTTTTAATTGATTTAACAAACTTTGAAAACATAAGATTACTGTCTGCTGACACCGAGTCAGGGTAAGTTGCGTAGAGCTCCGTCAAAAATTGTTAGTACGCGTTTTTGTAGTTATCGTTCCATCGGATAGGTTTTTATTGTTTAAATATTTTTATTTTTTGTTTGACTGATTCTATAGAAAAGGTGGTGATTAGTTTGACCGGGAAGTGATCAGAGGTGGTGCATATTTCTTCCACTGTCAGATCTTGAATAAAGTTCAGATCAACTGTTCTGGTACAAACCAGATCAATTGTAGACGAGCCTTGCCTACCACAGTAAGTATAATTTCCATTTTGGACACTATAGGTTCTCCCATTTAGGATTACTAGAGAATGATTTTCCAAAAAATTTATGAGGTGTTTACCTCTTGAGTTATAAATGTTGCCCGCGGTTCCCCTTTCTAAGCTCAAATTCGTCCCTTCAAAGATATCCCGGCTGCCCCGATCTATATTAGAGACCCTACAATTCCAATCTCCCCCCAGTACCAATGGCAGATTATTGTAGGTTTCATTAATAAACAGCAAGGTAGTTTCCAACAAATCTAAAACCTCTGGTATCTTTACGTTAGGACTTATATAAATTACACCTATGATAAAAGAGAAATGTTTCGTTACAATTTTACAAAAAATCCAATATTCATTTTTTTCAATTAAATCTACTTTGAAAGTATGCTAGGGATATATGACAGCGAGACCACCGGCTGCCCGACCTCTACTTTTCTGTTTAACAGCATTAGACGAAATAATTTTGCAAGACGATAGGCCTAGCGGGAGGTCTCGCTCTGATATATCGACAGGCATATGGGTTTCATATACACATAATATGCATGCACTATTAATATGGTCCACAATATTAAATATATTTTTGTATCCATACATATTCCAAAAAATTAAGCATGTTTGCTTATTAATATCGTAAAAATTTAAATGTCCACAATCCGTTGCTATTGTGTTAGTTATCGAAGACTGGTGGGTATTAGGTTGTCATAGCTGTGTGGGCTCCTCAGTGTTATTTGTTTTCGTTAACCAAGTAAGTGTGTTGTTCTGGCGAGGTTTGCTTCTCGGCTGCCGTTCTTCAGATGAATTTCCACTATACTTTTCTGTTTTTCTTTTATGTGATGAGACTGGTGTGAATTGAATCTCTTCATTGCAGATGGGCTGGCTTTTTGAGGTAGATGCTTGATTTTCCTCATTTTCAAAGTGTCCAGATAGTGTTAAAAATATTTCTTCATTTCTTACCGGGATAGCCTCTCCTTCATCATTTAATTTTATAAAAACACAACCATTTCTAAACCATACCTTTTTTATCATGCCTAAATTCTGCATATTTTTACATTTCTTAAACAGAGCATAATTAAATGATGACATAGATTCATTTATGTAAACATTATTTGATTTAGCATTCATGTCAGTTGTTGCTAAATTCAATTCTAATAAATTCAACTTTGGCTTCTGTAATTTTGATTTAATTATGAAATTTTTTTTATCCATATAACACAAAAATATTACGTTTATTTTGTTTAGAAAAAGGCCATGTTTAGTTCTTATCCCATAAATATCATCGAGAAAATAATCGTTGTAAGGGAAATCTATTTTCTCGCAAATGTTTTTGAAAATTTCAATTAGATTTTCATTTTCTTTGTGTGGAATGCCTGTAATAACTATATATTTTTTTAGTTTGCTCTGCTGTGAATCTTGTTGAATACTATTAATTTGAGTTTGTAATTCGGCAACATTTTTGGTTAAATTATGGTTGGATAAAAATGAAATCATCATTTAAGTCTGTAATAGTTTGTCTATCACTTTTCATTGCAGTTATTTCTTCCCGCATTTGTGAAATATTGGTAACAAGGCTGTTTAAGGTATTCTCTTTAGGAGGAGATATTACCTTATAACACTTAATTAGGTTGGTCATTATGGAGTGGACTGTATGAATGAAAACTATTTGTGATAATGACAGAATATAATAGGCTATTGTTACATGTGAAGAAAATTAGGAGGGTCTTGCCAAATTCAGGATACATTTCATGTTAGTGAGTTAATTAAATTTAGATCCAGACTATTGCTTTTAGTGAATATATGAACTGATGATCTATTCTCTAGATTGGTATTTAATTAAGCTGTTTTACCTTCTTAAGGTGCTTCTTCTTCTTCTATTAATTCTTCTGTTTTCATTCTTCATTCCTCTCCTCCTTCTGGCTCCAGGTGGGTCAGTGAGGTGTTGTGATTACTCACTCATGTTGAATGAAATTATGAGATGTAACATAAAGAACAATTTTGTTCGGCCGAACATGAGGTAACTTATTTTCAAAAGGCTCTTAATCCCGCCTTGTCACCGCCTGTAGACTTTTCTTCTTCTTGCCGCCGCTAGGTGGCAGCACCTCTGGAACAGTGCCCTATCCGCTTGTGCGAATGATTAATTGTTTAGGAGACATTCCTAAACAAACCGCCCACCTAAATGGAGCTCGGGTGAGCCAATTTATGATAGATCCTGTTACGTAGAAATCCCGAAGAATTCCTAATAACGAAGAGTTGCCCGTAAGTTCAGTGGAGAAGGGTGGGTTGCAGGTTAACGTGTGGGCAATGCGGCTCGTGAAGGGGATTCCCAAGAAAAAAAAAAAAAGAAAAACCCAAAGCCAGCCAAAACAAAGTATAGATATGGGAAATCAAGACCAATATTACTATAATTTGGCCAATAAACCAAATTATCACGATAAGTGTCACAGACTAAAAATTACCAGCAGCAAAAAAAAAAAAAACCAAAAAAAAAACAATCTAATTTACTTGGACGCCACGCTATTTATAATAATAAAAAAAAATAACTTGATATATAAGACAAGGCTTGAGAAAAATAGCGAAATCTCAGGCTGAAAATAAAACATATAATAAAACCTAATTCATTAATTTTTAACTTCTATTAAAAATTAAATTATAATTTTTCAGAAATGAAAATGAAACTTTATTAATATGAAATGGAATATCTTAATATATGGAAATGAAAAATAGTAAGAAAAAAAATAAAATAAATTAAAATGAACAAACTACCTTTTTTTTTACGAATGATAAATTAATAATTATATTAAAACAAAATATTTGTGACGGAAATGTCAATTATTAATTCTAAGGAAACTAATAATGTACAAGAAAAAAAAAGAAATATATATATACATATATATATATATATAAAAAAAGTGAGAGAAAAAAAAAAATATTTATAATTAATCGGATTCGATCCAAGAGCATCTGTGTTGCAAGGCACTCACCTTAACCATCAGCTATAGTTACTTCTTTCCAAACAGTCTCTTTACCTAATTGTCCAGTAGGGTGGGTTTAGAGAAATTTTAACAATTATACTCTCATAAATATTAGTTACATCTAAATCTAATTACCTACTAACATAACTGTCCTTTGTATTGTTGGTGATTAGATTTAAAAAAAAAAAAAAGAAACAATTCTTAATAATTATAAATCTACTATTTGAACAAAAGAAAAAAAAAAAATTATGTACTCAAAAAGAAATGTAAATCAAAAATCATGATGTAACCAAAAAAAAAAAAAAAAAAAACAAAAGGAAGAGCAGGATAAGAAACAAATTATATCACAAATTAATACTTATTTAATGAAACTAAATTATTAACTCTACAGAAGCACAAAAAAAAAAAAAAAAAAAAAAAAAAAAAAAAAAAAAAAAAAGGAACTATATATACATTTATTCCGACTTGGAATTTTACTAGAGAAAAGAATAAGACATATTTTTACAATTAAGAAAATAAATGAACCTAAGCAGGCCTGCATCTCATCAAGTTTAAATCAAACATTTTATTCTAAGTTAATCATAATAGTCATAACTTTAAAGGTTTATTAAACTAAAAAAAAAACAAGAAAAATTCAGCTGGAAGGATTTATCTTTCGGAGCCTGCTGACTGGAGTAATTAAAAAAAATTAATGGCACCTGAGTCTCTCGACATTGCACCTCGGCATTTCGACCAGTTGCTAATTGCAGTCCAGTGATGGATTTTCTTGGCCGCCTCCGTCCGTGTTTTTCGCTAGACGTTAGAATCTCTCGATTCTCCCGTACATCAGTCGGCACAAGAAAAAAAGAATCCAAAACACATTTACGGCACCACCAGCTCGGGCTCCGATCCCTTACACTCTGCCCCTGTTTATCTGACGTCTATCTTGATCCTCTGTTGTTCACTGCCGCTCGTCAAAATAAACTTATTCTACGTTTAATATACTACTGAGGATACATCTAATTAAATTTAGTTTATTATTAAATTACATTAATTTGCTTACTAACTAATAGCTAAAAAAAAAAAAGAATACTGATTTAAAATAAAACTAAATACATACAAAAAAAACATAGCACCCAATTGGACAAATTGTATTAACTAAATAAATTTAAACCTCCTTACGTTATAATTTATACTATCTATTTTCTTTTAAATAAAAAAAAAAAAAAAAAAAAATATATGTATATATATTACAGTTTCCCATCCATTAAAAAAAAACATTGATATCGATAAAATTGATATGATATCTATTCCATAACTTAAAATAAAAAAAAAATTTCCGTCACAATTCCCCCACCTTCCCGGAAAAAAAAGTGTTCGCACTTTTTTCTGTGTAGCTACATTAAGAATGGGGCGGAAGATTTTAATTCGGGCTAGGCTTGAGATCTTTGACGTGCCACGCACCCAGACTTTCCCCATCCAAGTTTTCGATCTCGTAGACCAGCCCCCCAATCTTCTTTCTTACTCTACACTTCTCAAAGGACGGAGCTAACTTCCGGTTAAAATAAGCTGCCGCGTCTGATTGTACATGGACTCTCTTCCAGACTATGTCACCTACCTCATATGTCTGGGGCCGCCTCCTCAAATTATAAGTATTCCGACTTCTCTCATACGCTTGCCGAAGTCGGTTCCTAACTTCTTCATACAATAGCGACATATTATCCAATCTTTCGGCATATGAATTGCGACTCTCTGCTGCAACTGGGTCTCCTTGATGTATGGTTTGGTGAGCGCCCTCTTTCCCCGAACGGGCAGGTTCCCTACCAAAATTTAAATACGCCGGAGAGTATCCTGTCACCTCATGGACAGCGGTATTCAAAGCGAAAGACAGCTTATGGATGTCGGTATCCCATTTCCTTTGGTTGTCTTTAATATAAGCTGCGAGCATTGTTTTAATAACCCGATTGGTCCTTTCCACGGGGTTGGCCTGAGGATGATAATAGGGGGTAAACCATAACTGCACATCGTACTCCCGTGCCTTTGCCTGAAACACCCTACTCTTGAATTGCGGACCGTTGTCACAAATTATGACATTGGGGACCCCAAAGACCATCATCACATCCTTTTCCAAAATATCGGCAACTACCTTCGCAGTTGCGGTTCTGATTGGAATAATGATTGAATATTTTGTAAAATAATCGCTGAAGACGACCATAAATCTTTTTCGATTTGTCGACATAGGTAAAGGTCCCATTATGTCAGCGGAAATGATTTGCCATGGCCGATCCACCATCTTTTGAGAACCCATTAACCCTGCTGGACCCTTCTGCAGCGGTTTGTGCGCTAGACAGGTCTCACATCTCGCTACGTATCGGCTCGCATCAGTCGCCATTCCAGGCCAGTAATAATTTTGCCTTAACCTCTGCACCGTCTTAAAAGTACCCAAATGACCGGCTAGAGGACTATCATGACTTTTCCAAATTATCTCCTTACGCAATGACTTTGGCACGACTTGCTTCCATGACTCATGATCTCCCAGCAGCTTCCGCCGATCCACGACCCTCTTCCACAGCTGTGTTCCGTCAATTTTCCAATCTGGAAACTTACTAGGATTTTCAGAAATCAACGTCACCATCTTCTGATACCACCGATCCATCTCTTCTGGAGGGACGTTTAAGACATTAATTTGAGGCTCGTATGCTCGAGAAAGTGCATCGGCAGCTGCATTTTGTCGGCCTGGTCGATGAACTATGGTGAAGCGATGTTGTTGGAGTTTTAATGCCCAACGTGCTAGTCTCCCCTGCGGATCTTTGAGGTTATTGAGCCACTTTAGCGCTATGTGGTCGGTAATTACCGTGAACGGCATATTTTCGATGTACGGCCGGAATTTCTCAATAGCCCATAATACAGCTAAGCACTCCTGCTCCGTCACGCTGTACTTTTGTTCTGCCGGTGTCAACGATCTGCTGGCATACGCTATGACCTTTTCCTGGTCATCGAATTTTTGAAATAGTATTGCTCCCAAACCCGTCGAAGAAGCATCCGTCTGAAGGAAGAATTCTTTAGCGAAATCTGGGCAAGTTAGAATCGGTGCAGAGACGAGCCTCTCTTTAATTAATTCAAATGCTCCCTCTTGCTCGTCAGACCACGTCCATTTCTTCTTCTTTTTAAGCAATTGAGTTAGAGGCGCAATTAAAGACGAAAAATTCGGCACAAACCTTCTATACCAAGAAGCGAGGCCCACAAATTGTCTAATTTGTCGCACGGTTTTAGGACGTGGATAATTCATTATCGCGTCGACTTTCTCTGGATCCACTTGAAGGCCATTACGGTTGACTATATAGCCGAGAAATCTTAATTCAGCTCGACAAAAACAACTTTTCTCCCAATTCACTGAGAGATTCGCCTCTGAAATACGCCTGAGAACTTCATCCAAGATCTTCAAATGGCTGGAAACGTCGGGAGAAATAACTATGATGTCGTCTAAATATACGAAGACGTTTGGCTCAAGGTCTGCACCTAAGACATCGTCGATCAATCTCTGCCAAGTTGCAGGGGCATTATGTAGCCCAAATGGCATTCGACAAAACTGGAACAGCCCTCGATTCGGCACCGTAAACGCCGTTTTTTCCTTGCTGTCCTCTGCTACTGGTATCTGCCAATAGGCGCTTTTAATATCTATAGATGATAATACCTTTGCATCTCGCAATCGGTCTAATATATGAGATACATATGGCAGAGGGTACGCGTCACGTTTAGTCACCTCGTTCAGCTTCCTATAGTCTACACAAAAGCGGTGAGATCCGTCTTTCTTCTTCACCAAGACCACCGGGGATGACCAACTGCTTCTTGATGGCTCTACCACTCCCTCGGCTAACATTTCGTCTAACTCCTTGTCTAGGACGGCTTGAATGTTTGGGGACACAGGGTAGTACCGTTGTTTAATCGGTTTTGCGTCACCCGTGTCGATCTCATGGTGAACTTTGCTCGTGCATCCTAAGGACTCTGGCCTCACTGTTCGCCATTTATTAATTAACAAGTCGAGCTCGACGGCTTGTTCATCTAAAAGGTCCGCCCTTGATAATAATTTCGGTTCTTCAATAGTGACCGGCGAACAACCCTCTTCAACAAATGCCCAGCCATTCCCAACAACATTGGGAACTATCCTCATTTTGTGCCAGAAATCTATGCCTAATATTAGGTCATCGGTAAGCGATGGCACAACTAGAACCTCCAAAATCTTCACTCTTCCTTCAAGTGCAATAGGCAATCTAACTGCTCCTAAAACGTCCATTCTTTTCCCATCAGCGGTCGTGACATTAATCGATTTGTTTTCAAGTTCCATTCCAAGCAACGCGAGCCGTGACCAACAAGTAGCACTCAGTATGGATCTTGAAGCACCTGAGTCTAACAGGCCAATAATTTCTATACCCAGAATATTTACTTTCAGATAAGGCCTTTTGTCATAGGAAAGCACATGGTGTTGAAGCGATCGAAGCGGTTTCCCAGAATAAACTTCCCTAACTATAGAGAGCCATTCTTCCCATTCGGCTCGTGTCGTGGACTTGGGGTAATAACCAGGCTTCCGTCCAGCTAAGCCTGCCCCTCTCCCCCGTTTCCCTGCGGTTTATTTCTCTGTTTATTGCAATTCCGGCAAGATTTGCGATCCACTTCTTTCCTTCCGCATCCCTCGCAGAATTTCTTTTTAGGTTTAGGACACTTTCTGAACGAGTGATTAGACTCATCACAATTCCAACACCTAAACTGTCTAAAGTTGGTTGAATCTGAAACCCGTGGAGGTTGACAACCTACTTCGTTGACCATAACCCTTGTCTTATTAGGTGTCGGTCGGTAAGCCAAATCGGGCTCCAAAAGTCCTTTGTTCGTCGGTGGTGGTCGATGCAGCTCCATTCTGTATCTAGCCTCCTCCAATTTTCGACTTAGATCCAACAGCTCCTGAACCGAGGTAATGGATCGAAGCGCAAGTCGGTCCTGATAGTATGGATGAATATTCCTCATCAATATTTCCAACATCTCCTGTTCTGAAGGCAAGGTGGGAAGGCGAAAAAAGTAATTTTTCATGCACGCAATGAACATGCCCATACTTTCGGTTGGACCCTGGGTACGCTTCCGTATTTCTTCCCAAAGCCGTGCTGTATAGTCCCTAGGAGCGAATTCGGCCTTGAGTTCATCAACGAGACCATTCCAGTCATGAACCTCTCTTTTCATAGCTCTAAACCATATTAAAGCTGGACCACGAAATAAATCGTATGCTGAAAGAAAGAGATCGTGGTGTGAAGTGTGACGGGCCACGCGCATATCTTCCACAATTTCAAGGAATGCGTGCACACTTAGTCCTTCCCCGTCGCCAGAAAAATAGATTCCCCATTCCCTAATTGGAATCTGTGTCTTCCGAATAACCGCACCCGGAGTTTCCGATGGCGTAAACGATGAAGTCGTCGGATTATTAACGGAGAGTTCTGGCTGAGTTTTTGTACTCTTGCTTGCATTTTCAAAACCTTCATCACTAGTAGCTTCGCTCTCTTCTTTCCCAGAGCTCGTGAACTTCTCAACTTCATCCCATAATTCCAAACATTTTTCGATAGCTAAGGACTTCCGCCCTTCCTCATTTGCGTCACCAGCAGTGATCCGACCCAACCGGTTAATAATATGTTCGAGGGTGGTCTCGATTGCTTCAATATCGGTGCGAGGTGAGCTTTTGGTTAAACCCTTTACTTTTACCTCTACCCCTTTGGTTTTTTCCTCACACGTTTTCAACTCATCCACTGCTACTAAGGTTGGGCCTGTAGCTACTAATTTCCCAGCTTTTTCCAATTTTAAAAGAGTCCTAAGCCTCTTCCGCATCTCCTCTGTCTTGCTAATACCAGTAACCCCTCTGACTCTAAGTTCATACTCCAATTCATCTTTCAACAACCGTTCAACCTTCATTTTAAATAAATCCCCAAATCAAAAAACCCCAAAAAAAAATTATTCCGGAAATGATTTCCCAAAAATGTTCCACCACGTTATCTCAAATAAAGGTCCCTGTTCGGGCGCCAAAATGTTACGTAGAAATCCCGAAGAATTCCTAATAACGAAGAGTTGCCCGTAAGTTCAGTGGAGAAGGGTGGGTTGCAGGTTAACGTGTGGGCAATGCGGCTCGTGAAGGGGATTCCCAAGAAAAAAAAAAAAAGAAAAACCCAAAGCCAGCCAAAACAAAGTATACATATGGGAAATCAAGACCAATATTACTATAATTTGGCCAATAAACCAAATTATCACGATAAGTGTCACAGACTAAAAATTACCAGCAGCAAAAAAAAAAAACCAAAAAAAAAAAACAATCTAATTTACTTGGACGCCACGCTATTTATAATAATAAAAAAAAATAACTTGATATATAAGACAAGGCTTGAGAAAAATAGCGAAATCTCAGGCTGAAAATAAAACATATAATAAAACCTAATTCATTAATTTTTAACTTCTATTAAAATTAAATTATAATTTTTCAGAAATGAAAATGAAACTTTATTAATATGAAATGGAATATCTTAATATATGGAAATGAAAAATAGTAAGAAAAAAAATAAAATAAATTAAAATGAACAAACTACCTTTTTTTTTACGAATGATAAATTAATAATTATATTAAAACAAAATATTTGTGACGGAAATGTCAATTATTAATTCTAAGGAAACTAATAATGTACAAGAAAAAAAAAGAAATATATATATACATATATATATATATATAAAAAAAGTGAGAGAAAAAAAAAAATATTTATAATTAATCGGATTCGATCCAAGAGCATCTGTGTTGCAAGGCACTCACCTTAACCATCAGCTATAGTTACTTCTTTCCAAACAGTCTCTTTACCTAATTGTCCAGTAGGGTGGGTTTAGAGAAATTTTAACAATTATACTCTCATAAATATTAGTTACATCTAAATCTAATTACCTACTAACATAACTGTCCTTTGTATTGTTGGTGATTAGATTTAAAAAAAAAAAAAAGAAACAATTCTTAATAATTATAAATCTACTATTTGAACAAAAGAAAAAAAAAAAATTATGTACTCAAAAAGAAATGTAAATCAAAAATCATGATGTAACCAAAAAAAAAAAAAAAAAAAAAAAAAGGAAGAGCAGGATAAGAAACAAATTATATCACAAATTAATACTTATTTAATGAAACTAAATTATTAACTCTACAGAAGTACAAAAAAAAAAAAAAAAAAAAAAAAAAAAAAGGAACTATATATACATTTATTCCGACTTGGAATTTTTTTTAGTGATGGATTTTCTTGGCCGCCTCCGTCCGTGTTTTTCGCTAGACGTTAGAATCTCTCGATTCTCCCGTACATCAGTCGGCACAAGAAAAAAAGAATCCAAAACACATTTACGGCACCACCAGCTCGGGCTCCGATCCCTTACACTCTGCCCCTGTTTATCTGACGTCTATCTTGATCCTCTGTTGTTCACTGCCGCTCGTCAAAATAAACTTATTCTACGTTTAATATACTACTGAGGATACATCTAATTAAATTTAGTTTATTATTAAATTACATTAATTTGCTTACTAACTAATAGCTAAAAAAAAAAAAGAATACTGATTTAAAATAAAACTAAATACATACAAAAAAAACATAGCACCCAATTGGACAAATTGTATTAACTAAATAAATTTAAACCTCCTTACGTTATAATTTATACTATCTATTTTCTTTTAAATAAAAAAAAAAAAAAAAAATATATGTATATATATTACAGTTTCCCATCCATTAAAAAAAAACATTGATATCGATAAAATTGATATGATATCTATTCCATAACTTAAAATAAAAAAAAAATTTCCGTCACAATCCCAGTTCATTTTTGTTACGTTGTTTTTGTTTGGATCCAACTTTAAAGAATAGAAATGAAAACATGGAAGTGAAAATGAAAAATATGAAAATGGAAAAATGAAAATGAAAACAAATCATCATTGGAAATAGAAAAAAATAAACTACTAAATGATGTACTTTGAAGAGAAAAAAATCTCATGAGAGAAAAAAGAAAAGTAAAAAAAATGTAAAAACCTTAAGTCCTTTTAAATAATACATATTTTGAAGTTTTATCATAATATTGAAAAAAATAAAAAGTTATCTTCATGTAAAATCTCTGAAAAAGAAAAGAAAATTAAATAAGGTCCTTCCTTGGAAAATAAATTAAACATTTTCTTCTAATTAAAAAGCGGTGCAAGCGACAGCTCTGGCAAACGTGTTGTTAGACGGCGTGCGAGTTGTCACTGTGCGCACTATTCCATCCTTTCCGGGATGTATCTCGTGCGTCGCGGGGAGAAAAGGGCTTGATATTCACCCTGCCTAACACGACCTGCCCAAACGCTGTTGGCTGAAGGTAAAGTTCAGCAATGCCTGAATGTTGAGGAGCCCCTTTTATTATTAAAGGGTATAAGTCCATGCCTATTAACATGTCTATCTGGCCGGGAACATGAAATTGTGTATCGGCTAGACGGAACTCAGAGAACTTGTGGACTAGACCCTGAGGAAGAGATACGTTGGGCAATAAAGGAGCGATTTTGTCGACCACCAGTGCGTCGGTTGAAAACCGATCTTGACTGTAGATGGATCTCATTCGACAAACTATGGATCCTGCTGGACTTGACACTGATGTGCCCCCTAATCCAGTGATTTGGCCATGGAAGCTTTTTATCCTGGCATTGAGTTTGCTTGCCAGAGAGTGAGTGACAAAGGTATGTTGGCTTCCTGAATCCAAGACGGCTCTAGCAGGTATCAGGCGGTCTTCATCGTCAATAAGGTAAATCTGAGTAGTACCAAGCAGAATTGTGTCTGTGGTTGAACTAATTTGACTAGGTACTGAGCCCAATCCAATGAAAGTTTCACCAGTACTGGGATTTGAGTTTTCTAGGTTGAGCAGGGAGTGGTTTTGCGTCGGTGGCGTTTCGTCACTATGGATTAGACTATGATGCCGTCTCTTGCAGAATCTGCAACTCCACTTGGATTTGCAGTCAGAAACTGAATGTCCACCTCTTAAACAGTTTCGGCAGCATTTCAAACTTTGGATGAATGCTAACCTCTCGGGTGGCGAGAGATTGCTAAACTTGAAGCAATGAGGCAAGAGATGAGCAGACTGACAAAATGAGCAGACGGGTGATTTACGCATTGGAGTCGTCTGGTTGTCGCCGATCACCACCGGAGAAGTGGGAACCTTAGCACGTGGTTTTGTAGTTCCTTTGCCTTCAGAGTTCTTCGATCCATTGTTGGAGGCGTGAAGGACAACAGAACTGTATTTAGGGGAGCATCTGTTAGGGAATCGAGTCTGCAAATTCCTATGTGGTGGCTCCATGGTAGAGCTTGATGGTGTAGGAACAAGATCTCTGGCCATGGTGATGGCCAACTTGCGCTGCCTGACAAATTTGATCACTTCATCCGCAGCTGGAAAAGCTTGAACTGCGAGATATTTCAAAGTTTCTGCGTGTGCTAGCATCGAGAGATCTTAAGGCGAGCGAAGAGAGTAAATATTCTGCTGGTTCATCTAATGCTAAAGCTTTAAATCCCTCTATGCTATCGGCTACTTCTGATAGAAACTTGTCATATCGCTGAAGCTCATTTTTAACTCCTTTGAAGTCGCAATCCAAGATCTGTTGCACCAGCAATGAGGCAAGTACTCTCGGGTTGTCATAATTGTCCAAGAGCTTATTCCAGGCCTGGAAATAACTTTTGTCTTCTATTGAAAATCTGGACACGAGTGAAGCAGCTTCCCCACGTAAAGCTCCAAGTAAATAATGAAATTTTTCGACGTTCGTCAGTGAAGGCTCATTATGTACCATCGAGGTGAACGTGTCCTTGAAGTGAGTCCATTTGAGTAGGTCACCGGAAAATTCCGGTAAGGGAATTTGGGGCAGGTGAGACCTAGCAGAATTGGTGAGGCTAGTATTGAGAGATTGCCGGTTGCTAGCCAGCTGCTGTGAAGGTGATGCAGATTGGGACGAATGTTGTTGAATTTTTATCCTCATGGACCTGGCTTTGATTACTTCGACCCTAACTGCGTCGTAAGCAGAGATGGGCAAATTGTATCTGCAGATACAGATATCGGATACTGTAGCTGTGGAAAGTACTCATGAGAGCAGATACAGATAGTATCCGTATCCGTACGGACGGATTCCGAAGGATCCGAGTACTTCTCGTATCTGTCAGCTTCGGATACAGTGACTACTCGTATCTGTCAGGACAGATACCCGAGTATCTGTGAGTACTTCGGTATTTAGTTATTTTTTTCCGGATACTATATCGGATATTTCTACTTCTGGGGCTGGGTTGTTTACAATTCCATTATTATTCTAATATTCTATTAAAATTATAAACAAATTATTAGTATTAAGCCGACAACATTTTATCGCTTCGAAATAAGGGTGCAATATCCAAAGCGTTAATTTTGACAAAAAGTAATAATTTAAAAAAAAAAAACGATAGGAATATAAAATTATTTTCTTTTTTTATTTTTTCAGATTTTTAAAATTGTAAACTACTGTGATGATAATAGTGGCTTATAATTGGAAAATACTACCGATTTTAAAATTCGATGCTGGTGGGGGGGGGACATTTTATTAACTTTCCGTTTTCTTCGAGAAGAGTCTTTATGGTAACGGCAGATTTTGAAAATAGTAACATTTTTAAAATTTGGTTGGGGAGAGCGTTTCTACGATTTTTTTTTTTAACTTCTGATTAATTTGTTTTGATTGTCTGTTTATATCTATGTTTACGCGTTCGTAGATTTTGAAAAAGTATTAATGTTTTACGGATACTTCTACTTCTGAGGTTAGGAATATTTAAAATGTTGTTATTAAACTTTTTTATTATTATTAGGCTGTCAACATTTTATGTTTTCGAAATAAGAATCCTATCGAAAATTTTAAAAATAATCATACTTTTAAAATTGTAATTATTTAAAATTAATAATATTCAAACGGAAAATTTTTTTTTTTTCTATTTCTTCACAATAAAGAAGCATAATTATGTTTAGGCTGGCTTAACTTTTGAAAATAGAAATAATTTTAAAATTAATATATTGTGGGGGTCCACCTTTAAGAGAAAATTGTAACTTCTAAAATTAATACGAATAGAATTTATATTTTTGTTAATATACACTAAATGAGGGCTCATACGGGTATGGATTTGGTGAATGGAATCAATTTTAAAATTCGATGCAGCGAGGGAGGATTTCTTCGGGATGAGCGTTTAAGATATTGGGGGAGCAGATTTCGAAAATATTTACAATTTTAAAATTTGGTGCGGGGCTACTACGCAATTTTTTTTTACTTCTGATAATTTCGTTGTGAGGGTCTATATTAGTTGCACATAAATTTTATTATAGTACGTTTTATTATAATCAAAATATAAAGAAACACACAATAAGAGTAGATATGAATTGAAACATTCCTATCTAAAATGGAGACGCTATAAATCAAAAAGAATCAGGAACAGTTTATTTGAGATAATAAAATGCAATTCACAAACTATTTCAATTTTTTTACAAATCAATTAAATTATATGGAAAAACATTTATACTATCTTACATTTTAATAATTTATTCAACTTTTTATCTTTTTAACTTAAAAATGACTAAGGAATCTTTGTCATTGTCGCATAGGCTGGTAACAACAAGAAGTAACAAAATAATGGAAACCTCATCAAACTGATGGTGTGTTAGCATTGACACTACTTGTACTTTACAAAGATAATCATGTAAAAGATATTGAAATTAAAAATGAATATTTCAATGATAAAAAAACTCCTGTTTTCATTTCTGAGTAAAGAGTGTTGCAGAGACTAGGGCAAAATTATAAGGGTAGAGGTAGGACAGGTTAATTTGCCGACTTCAAAGGGTTTACTGCGGGGAAACCCAACCCTTTTGAAGTGAAAGGGTACACAACGATCAGGTGTAAACTTAAGATAAGGAATTGTAAAACTAGCAATATACAATAGATGGTACAGTATACAAATTGTTCATATCTGGACTCAATAATTAGATAAAACTGAGAGTACACACAAGCAGACCTGGGCATTATTTATATGATTCCGGTTTTTCACATTTCATAATAAAATAGTTTGTTTTTGTTTTTTAATATTTTTAGAACAATATTTCTTTTTATGACAGAATGAAAATTTGTACATTAAATCTACTCAAAGAAGTACTTATAATTAATTAAACATTTTAAACGTAAATTCTAGAAGAATCTGGCGAATCAATAAAAAAATAACTTTTAAAAGGTGACTTCAATACTACAAAGAATTTGCTTAAAACATTACATTTATGTATTCACATTGACTAATCAATGATCATACAGGAAGTTATTTTGGAGCAACAAAAATACATGGACTGGACAATAAGTCCTCTTCGTCCCAAGAAATAATGCTTGGTAGTATGCTTTTTAAGTCCGATATAAATAATTAGCATCGATAGTAATAATTATTTTTGCTAAATGTGAATGTTAAGCCCCTAAAAATGATTTCTTAGAACATTTAGAAATGCTCATAAATAAAAATTAAATGGAAAAATAAGGCAAACGTTCACCTGGATCGGAACGATTTTTTAACTTATAACGCGTCTGGCGGGTATTAGTAAGAATTTTTAACCAGCCAGACGACCGAATTTCGTGTTTAGGAACCTTTTTGAATAAATTGGCACAAGAATGAATCGTATGTTTTATGGGTGAGTTTTTGTGATTCTCGCGCGCGTCTGGTAGGTACTAGTAAGAGTTTTATCGCTGCCAGAGGATTTTCCCTTTCTACAGAAATAAAAACCTAACGATTAAGCCATATTTCATCCGTATGTTTTATGGGTGAATTTTTATGAAAAAAATTAATTATTCAAATTAATTTTTAAGGCATTAGTAAGAATTTTATCGCTGCCAGACTGTCGGTTTCGCACTTGACTCTGTGGTTTCTAAAAATGCTGAAATTTTTAGGTGTATGTTCTATGGGTGAGATTTGTTGCATCTGGCTCCTGTACTATAACCATTATTTTCATTTTGAGAACCCCTCCGTATTAGCTACTGTACCTAATCATGATAAACGACTCCTCTCAAAATCCATATTTATCCATCAGGGGAAAATGATACTGTAATCTATGACCTAGATAAAGGGATAATTTCATCTACTTACTCTAACATCTTCCGCGTCCTCAAATCCTAGTTTTAATTTCATAGGTTTCCGCTACTATCGATGTAGCTCTATATTATTATATCACTTCTTTTTTACATACTTTTTTTCATTTTTTATATACATTGTTTCCTTGTGTGTACTCTCAGTTTTTATCGTATTACTGGGTCCAGATATAAACAACTTCTTTACTGTATCATCTGTATTGTTAATTTTACAATTCCTTATTTATTTCTATTTTACACTTTGTCGTTGTGTACCCTTTCACTTCAAAAGCATTGGGTTTCCCCGTAATAAACCTTTTGAAGTCGGTAAACTAACCCTCCCCCCCTCCTCTCACACAAATTTTCCCTCAGTTTGTGCATTATGTGGACTTAACAAGGTAAATATCAGATTTTATTTTGTCATTCTAACCAGCTACTTATTCCAATATTCACGTATAATTTTAGTCATATCAACATACCATCAGTTAGATTAGCTATCCATTATTTTGTTACTTCTTGTTGTTAATATCTAAATTAATAATTACATGATTAAAATTTAATCATCATCTTCTTCATAGTCCGGGAGTCGAGGGCCGAAAAAAGTGTCAGGTTTGAGGAAAGTTTTTGATCAAAAAGGCTGAAAGTACTCATTTCAAGAACTCCGAAAATCTAACTTCTTTATAGTGCGCCCCCCCCCCCTCTCGACCCCTATTAAAAAACAAAATAAATATTCTTTTCAAAAACAACGTCCCCGATAACGTAATATTGGACCTCTGTGTGAAAGAACTCCGAAAATCTAACTTCTTTATAGTGCGCCTGGTCATGATATAATATGCTTAGGTAAACATGAAGAATATTCCCACATTTCAAAATATTCCGTGAATTTAAAGTTGTGGAATGAGGAATACCCCTCCCCCCCCCCCCCCCCCCCGACCGCCACCACCACCAAGATTGAATTTAAAAATTAATACTTTTTCAAAATCTACGAACACGTAAAAATAGAGACTGACACTCATAACAAATTAATCAGAAGTTAAAAAAAAAATCGTAGTAACGCCCTCCCCAACCAAATTTTAAAAATGTTACTATTTTCAAAATCTGCCGTTACCATAGAGACTCATCTCGAAGAAAACGGAAAGTTAATAAAATGTCCCCCCCACCAGCATCGAATTTTAAAATCGGTAGTATTTTCCAATTATAAGCCACTATTATCATCACAGTAGTTTACAATTTTAAAAATCCGAAAAGATAAAAAAAGTAAATAATTTTCACAATGGAATATTCCTATATATTTTTTTTAAATTATTACTTTTTGTCAAAATTAACGCTTTGGATATTGCACCCTTATTTCGAAGCGATAAAATGTTGACGGCTTAATACTAATAATTTGTTTATAATTTTAATAGAATATTAGAATAATAATGGAATTGTAAACAACCCAGCCCCAGAAGTAGAAATATCCGAAATAGTATCCGGAAAAAAATAACTAAATACCGAAGTACTCACAGATACTCGGGTATCTGTCCGGACAGATACGAGTAGTCACTGTATCCGAATCTGACAGATACGAGAAGTACTCGGATACATTTGAAAATTTTGGAGGGATTCGAGTACAGTATCCGAGTAAAAAAGTATCTGTAACTAAGTATCTAGTATCCGAAACTAGTACTTTTTTACTCGGATAGTGCCCAACTCTGGTCGTAAGTATCCTGCCAGTTGCGGGAAGGAAACTCCAGGTTGGCCTGAACATGAATGGACTCAAATTCGTCCCAGAAACGTTGAAATCGCTCCCATTCTTCAAGAGCTGTTTCTAATGCCGCTTCAAATAATGCGGAGTTTGTTGGGTCAGCGATTGCAGTTTCACCGATATCAGCTGTGTCTATATGTTCCGTTTTAAAGAACGGAGTTTTTGTTCCAAAATGGAAATTTGAATCGAATAGTCTGGAATGAACTCTGGCATATTTTCGTAAAGAACCACACCGACCCGTGGAGCAAATAAGAAGAGAGAAGAGAAAACGAAGAAAAGAAAACGACGTGTGCTTGGGCTAATTAAGAAGAAGCAAAAAATAAAGTACTAATTAAATGAAAAAAAAATTAATAATATTGCATTATATATACTTACTATGAATAAATAATTGAATAATGAATAGATAATAAATAATGTGAGTATGTGGTAGAAAAGTAAAGGACATAATGACGTCAGAGGTAGGGTCCAGCTTTGAGCTGGTTGTGATTGTAACTAACAAGGGGAGGCTACGGACGTGGGGTCACCGATTACAATGAAATTTTTTTTCGAGTTTCTAAATTCAAAAATATTAGATACGTGTCCGAGGGTTCTTGCCAATGGGCCTTCTGAGCCGAGAAAAAAAATTTCTTGGGAACGAAAATTGCCAAAAATTGCATCAACAAAGTTGCCGCTGCTCAAAGCTCCTTCAACCAATTTCAATGAAATTTTCAGGCATGTCAGAGTATTGAAAAAAATTAGACACGTGTATAGGGGATTGGCGAAATTAGCCCCTGGAAGCCCAGAATAAATCATTCAATTTTGTGTTATATTCGTGCTCTCGATAACGTTAAAAATCAATTCCATTACTTTGTAAATTGAATAAACTACGTTTTTTCAGCTACTTCAAAAACTAAATATTTATATTTAAAAACAAATTATTTTGAGACAAAGTTTTTATTTTCTTTTTTTTTATCTTCTAAATTTATATTTAAATATTATAAATATTTAACAGGAAATATTTTTCATAACAAAATTTCCATGCTTGGATTGAAGAGATTGTCACCAAAAAATTTATGCTCGTAAAATAATAGTACCTATATTTTAATGTAATGTGATAAATTTTTGAAAAATTAAAATTAAAAACTTTTTTGTCCAAAAACATATTTTTGTCAGGAAAATGTTTCAGACTTTTCCTGGACTACATAAACATACCAATTATAAAATACCAAATTATCCTAAAATACTAACTAGGAAATTAAAAATATGCGTTTACACCCCACACTCGTTTGGGTGATATTTATCAAAAAAATAACTAAAACATAAGTTTTTTCGGCAACGAGAACATTTAATAAAAGGTACACCTTTGCAGTTGCAGTTTCCTTCCTTTTTCATTCCATCAGGAAAACATATTTGATTGACATTTTCAAATATTGCTCTCATTGGAATTAACTTGGATGCAAGCATATTTTACCATGTCAACAAATAATGGAGACAATAATTGGTGATGAATTAAGGAATGAATTTTCAGAGCATCTTCCCTTGAACTAATTTCCTGACGACCATCACTCAATATTTCAGGGCAATTTCGTATTTTTTTTATGTGGTCATCACGTGGTAGACAATATGCTGTTTTTTTGTATTTAGAAGTTCATACTGTGTTTATAACTGCAATCCCTTAATTCAATAAAAACAGTTGTCGTCTTCCAAAGATTTATTATTCTTAATTTTTAACAAACGTTTTCAATCATAAAATAATTCCTTAATTCTTTGGGCAAGGGAAAACAACAATGGAAATACTTTCAGATTCAAAATTCAAACTTTCGAATTAAATTTTTCGCAAAATTATCTTAAATATTTTTTTAAGTAACTATGAAATTGTGCTTTTTACATAAAAACTGGAACATATTTCAAATAGTTTTTTTTTTTTGGTTGAAAATTTTTCTTCAGTCTAAGCAAAAATGCTTTTTCATGAAAAATATTTCCTGTTAAATATTTAATAATATTTAAATACAAATATTTAGTTATTGACGTAAAAAGCTGAAAAACGTAATTTATTCAATTTACAAAGTAATGGAATTGATTTTTAACGTTACCCAGAGAGCGCGAATATACCACAATATTGAATGATTTATTCTGGGCTTCCAGAGGCTAATTTCGCCAATCCCCTATAAATGTGTCTAATATTTTTCAATACTCTGACGTCCCTGAAAATTTTATTGAAATTGGTTGAAGGAGCTTTGAGCAGCGGCAACTTTGTTGATGCAATTTTTGGCTATTTTCGTACCTAAGAATTTTTTTTTCTCGGCTCAGAAGGCCCTTTGGCAAGAACCCTCGGACACGTATCTAATATTTTTGGATATAGAAACTCGAAAAAAAGTTTCATTTTAATCGGTGACCCCACGTCCGTAGCCTCCCCTTGTAAGTATTGAAACTAAGTAACCTATCTCTGAGTGACCTCTTTGGATGGCGGCAATAGTGTTACCTGCCTGTTAGTTGATAAAAGTGCATGCTCATATGCAATGAAAGCGTAATAAATATTAAATATTGAGGTTGAATTTATTAAATTTATCTGGTTTTACTTTAAAGAGAAATAAGGAAAAGTTTTTAATGAAAATAAAATGTTGGGATATTAAAGAAACAATAATTTAAACCATTGATGTGTGGATAAACTTTATAACCTACTGGTATTTTCTTTATTATTTATAAGTATGGTTTTTTTCACATTTAAAATGTATCAGCAATAAAATGTTGCTTGAAAGATGAGTTATAATTTAATAAATTATGTTTGTTGTAATGCTAGAACAAAATCAGTAAGTTTCTCTGACAGGTTAATGATCATAAACTGAAGTGAATTTAAGTTTAACTATTGTTAATGATGAATTGAACGAACTATTGTTAATAAAAATTTATAATCATATAATGTATGATGTTTTAAAGTTCTATGTTGCACTTGAGCATCTAAATGAATAAATGAGCTTGCTTGTCAATTGTACATTTTCTCATTTGAATATTCTAATGCTTGAAATAGTTTGTATGAACAAAATTAAATAGAATGATTAATTTTGATAATGAATAATTTATTCTGAAATACATGGATTTGTTTTCATTTTTATTTAATCTGAATTTTGATCCGGCCCGGAGGACCACTATATGTTTAAGGTATTCTCTTTAGGAGGAGATATTACCTTATAACACTTAATTAGGTTGGTCATTATGGAGTGGACTGTATGAATGAAAACTATTTGTGATAATGACAGAATATAATAGGCTATTGTTACATGTGAAGAAAATTAGGGGGGTCTTGCCAAATTCAGGATACATTTCATGTTAGTGAGTTAATTAAATTTAGATACAGACTATTGCATTTTAGTGAATATATGAACTGATGGATCTATTCTCTGGATTGGTATTTAATTAAGCTGTTTTACTCAT